>RJWJ010049095.1:0-10370 GCA_004363605.1 Indri indri | reverse complement strand
GTTCGAGACCAGCCTGAGCAAGAGCGAGACCCCGTCTCTACCAAAAATAGAAAGAAAATTAATTGGACAGCTAAAAATATATAGAGAAAAAAATTGGCCGGGCATGGTGGCACATGCCTGTAGTCCCAGCTACTCGGGAGGCTGAGACAGTAGGATCACCTGAGCCCAGGAGTTTGAGGTTGCTGTGAGCTAGGCTGACGCCACGGCACTCACCCCAGGCAAGAGAGTGAGACTCTGTCTCAAAAAAAAAAAAAAAAAAAAAAAAAAAAAACTGTGACACAGAATTAGCTATCAGGACTGTATCATGTCATATAATAATGGAATAAGACAGAAGAAAACAAAGATGTTTGATACACACACACATAAATTCATAACACAATGAGGAATAAATACTCATAACAGATACAGTGTCAATTCTGCAACTGATTACATGGTCGTATTTGTATTTATAAACAGCTTTCTTCTACTACCTGTTCCATATTTCCTTTGCCCTTAGCCAGCATCAGCTGGCCATGATTCTTTGCCTGGTGGGGTGAGCTAAACTTTCATTTTGAAGGGGTCTAGGCCATTAGTAGTCCTGCCTAAATTGAATAGTTATAGTTTTCTATTGACTTTAATCATATGACATGGTAGTATTAAGACATACCCTGAGGGATTCCCTGTATTCCAGATTTACCATTCCTTACCCCCATTAAATAGTAGCAGTCCAATTCTCCTTGGTAGCCAGGGTCAATCACTCCAGCCAGTAACTTCCTCCTTTGCCTGCTGATTGAAAAGCATGAGAAGTCCAAGGTGGCCAGGTGGCAGTCTTAACTTCCAGTTCATTATAATCATTGCTGTGTTTCCAGTAGAAACATTCTAAGGTTTCTAGACCAGCTGCTATAAACTAACTGTTTGTGTTCCCCAAATTCATATGTTGAAACCTAATCCTCAATGTGAGAGTATTTGGAAGAGGGGCCTGTGGGAGGTGATCGGGTCATGAGAGTCCTGATTTTGATTAGTCTTATTGTAAAAGAGACCTCAGAGACCTTCCTTACTCCTTTTTGCATGTGAGAACACAGTGAGAAAAAGTCACTTATGAAGCAAAAAGCAGGCCCTCACCAGACACCAGCTATGTCTACACCTCAATCTTGGACTTCCATAACTGAGAAATAAATTTCTATAGTTTATAAGCCAATTTACAGTATTGTGTTATAACAGTCCAAAAAGACTAAGATACCAGCTGAGCCTAAGGTCATGAAGACAGGAAGCAAAAATTTTGCTGATGAATCTAGAGGTAATAGTATGTGGTGCCACCTCCATTTCCATCCCTTATCTACTGGCCAGTGGATCCTGGCTGTGGGAGAAACAGCAGCATATATCAGACCTTGATTTAGAGCATATACAGCTTTCTGGAAACATGGCTTCAATCTTGCAAGGTGTTACTATCTAGCTTGTGCTGTAATGTGGTCTTTAAAAGGTAACTCTAACATTCTTTCAAGTCAGCTCTTTCCAAATGATGAGCTACATGATAAGACCAGTGAATTCCCTGGCCATGGGTCCATTGCTCCACTTCATCTGCTTTGCAGTGAGTTCCTTGATCAGAAGAAATGTCGTGTGAAATACCAGGATGGTGGATAAGGCGTTCTATAAGTCTACGGATGGTAGTTTTAGCAGAAGATATGTATGTAGGGAAAACAAACTCATACTCAGAGAAAGTGGCTATTCCAGAAAATTAACACACCCACCTTATACACACATTCACCCTCTATGCTTGGGATAATGAGTCTACCTACACAGTGAAATCATGTCATCCAGAGAGGGTAAATGGAGAGCTATTGCTACGTGATGGGTAGCATGGACTATGGAAACTTCGAATGAACATATTCTCTTTAATGTATGGTAGGAACATATTTCTGTATCATATACTGTTGGGAAAAAGTATGTTACAGAAGAAATATTGTTTTGTATCTGGAAACTATATTCTATTACTTTAAAATTAACTGCAGAGTCAAATAGAAATTTTCCAGTGCCTAAGAAAGACCAAACTCAGAAAAATATCTTAATGGAAATAAGGGTTTATGCCCAGACCTATCTCTTATTTCATGTATGCTTGGACAAATTGCTTTTATTGAAATGTTTATGTAACATTTCAATCCTCATTCAAAAACAAGGAAAATAGCTCTTTTGTGTGTTTTACCCCCTCTCAGTGAGGATTAAATGTGAAAATATATTTAAAGCACTTAGCTCAGTGCACAGAACATAGAAACTTCTTAAGAAATTATAACTAAAAGCACATAGATACTCATCTTATTTCACAGCAATCCTGTGAAGTAGTTTTTAACTAGTCCTGTTTTATGGAAGAGGAGACTGAGGCTAAAACAGATAAAATGCTGTGCCAAAGGTCAGAAAAACTGACACCGAAGAGATGAACCATAATTCGCATTTGGGTTTTCTTCCTTACAAATATTGTTTACTGTAGGTTGATTGTGTGTATATGTATGTCTGTGATTGCAAAATAAACACGGGCTTATTGTAGAAAATTTTAAAAACACAGAAACAAATAAAGGGGAAAATTCATTACTACCTTTTACGATTATACATTTTATATATAAATTCACATAAGTATAGACAATATTAATAATGATAATAATAACTAGCCTTTACTGAGTCCTTTCATGAACCAGGGGTTTTTGTAAGTACCTCACATAAATTAAACTACTTGGCCCTGACAAATATTGTAGAGGGTAAGAGCTGTTCTTATCTCCATTTACCAAGGAGGAACTGAAGGCCAGAGAGGTTAGCCAGCCTCCTCGGAGTAACCAGCTTCAATGGCAGAGGCCACTCACACCCGGGCTGGCTGACAACAGAATCTATATCCTTAAAAACCCTAATACAGACATATTTGTTTACATTGGAATCATGTTGCACACATTTTCTAATGAGACTTTTCCCTCAGACATATGTTACTATATTTTCATGTTATTAAATATATTTTTATATGCTGATGTTTATTGACAACATAGTATTACAACTTAAAAAGTATACCGTTATTTATTTGACTAATTTTATATTGTTGGATACTTAAGTTAGTGCTGTCGCTATCTGTAATGGTTACTTTTATGCATCAGTATGACTGGGCTAAGGTATATTCAGATAGTTGGTAAAACATTATTTGGGGGTATATCCATGAGGATGTTTCCAGAAGGGATTAGTATATCAATTAGTAGACCGGGTCAAGAATATTGCTCTCCCTAATGTGGGTGGCATCATCCAATCCATTGAGGGCCTAAATAGAATAAAAAGGTGGAGGAAGGGCAAATTTGCTCTCTCTTCTTCCACTGGTACATCCATCTTCTCTTGCTCTTAGACATCAGCACTCCTGGTTGTTGGGCCTTCAGACTTGAATTGGGACTTAAACATTGTCGGTTCTCAGGCCTTTGGACTTGGCCAGAAACTATACCACTAGCATTGCTGGGCCTCCAGCTTGCAGAAGGCAGATCATGGGACTTCTCAGCCTCTATAATTAGGTGAGCCTCATAATAAATCTCTTTCTATATATCTCTATACATCCTATTGGTTCAGTTTCTCTGGAGAATCCTGACTTATACACTTACCACATATTAAGTAATTTGTATTTATTATTAATCTCACACATACCTTTTTTACCCCTCAAGCTATAATCCTGTATCCAGAGGAGCAAAGGCACAGCCAAGTCCCCAATACAGTCTATCACACAACTCAACTCAGGGCTCCTTCCAAAACCCTCTGCTTCTTCATTGTTAGAGATTTGTAGTCAAGAACTTTTATCAGACACTGCAATGTAATTAGAGATCTGTCTGATAATTTTGCTTTGTGAAAAATATTGTTATCACAACTAATACCTACAGAAATCAAGAATTCCCTCAAATTTCTTAAATTTTAAGTTGCAAAATAAAGCATCTGTTGACTAGGGCAAATAATGTGAAGTGTAAAAATTTTTAAAAATTAAATTTTTCATTTCTCTCCTACATAAAAATATGTACATGCATACCTTTCCATTTGTTCCAATAAAAATTTTATGTCCCTTTTTGCCTTCCAATACAAAAATCAATTCAAAAATGAGAGACCAAAGTTCAACCTCAAATAACAATTCACAAACTACATGATCATTTTAAGAATAATAAAGGGGAAAATATCAAGGAAAAGAAACATTCCTTTAGGCATTTTTTTGTTTGTTTGTTTGTTTTTTTAACAATTAACACAGCAGTATATGGACTCAGGGGACATCTTAGTCTGAGAAAGAGTATTGGACTAAAATTTGGGAAGCCTTCCTGGGGAGGTTTCTTTCTTGCTCTTGACTTTGTACACTCAAAGTACTTTAAGAACTTCGAAAAGAATCTCAGGACATGGCACCATCTAGATGCCAAAATATATTTGTTTTTATGGCCAGTGCCCAAGCACTTTATACAGGAATACTCAGACCCTAAGTTCCCTCTATTCCTGGCAGTCTCTGAGGCCAGACATCGAGGAGTTAAAGGAGGCCAGGGTGCAGGAACAGCTGGAGATAATTACTCACAATCAAAGCACACGCAGAAAATCAGCAGGAACAGCAGGGTGAGGTGTTCTGCCTGGCTGGATTATAGGAGTCATCTGGACAGAGGCAACTGGGCTTAAATACTAGTAAGGGAATTTTGCACTGTTTGATCTTATTTTAAGACCCAAGAAAGAGTTTGTGATTGGTTTGAACCTGGTTTAAAAAGCCCAAAGGTAGACATTCCTGCCATAAATGGCTTGAACTCTCTTGTCCTCTGAGTGGGGATGTATGAAGGATGTGTTAAGGCCATGGGGGCTTTGTGTATTAAACACAAGATCAAGTTTTACTTCTAAAATTCTGACGGATAATTTTGTACTCCTGGTTTCCAACATGAGCAATTAGTCTAAAATCCTTTACATCTGACTTTGTTTTTTGTATTTTTTCCCTAAGATCTCTATATAAGACATCCTGCCTTTCAACTTTTTTCATCAATTCACTTTTTCTTCAGTCTTAAATTATATTTCAGCAACTGCCATTTTCCCTCGTAGGTCCAAGATTCATGAGGCAAATAAATATTTCTTCAGTGAGAGAGTGTATTGTAGCCAGCACTATTTTAAGAAGATAGCAGATCTCTGAAGCCTTTAAATTGGATTTGCTTCTCAGATACATATTTTTTTCCATTTAATATCATGTATAAAATGGATTCACTACATTATATTCAGCACCTAAAGTTTAACTCTTGGAGAAACCTTTCCTTGATGAACTCCAATCCAAAGCTACGATCACTCTTCTTTTTGATTTATCTATAGTGTTAAGAAATAAGCTCTAAACTTTACAACATTGGGCACTTTATCAGGTAACCACAGAATTAAGCATACCTAGCAACTTGAAAGAAAGGATGCTTGCTTCAAAGCTGATGGCATTAGACGTTACAAGATAAAACGGAAAAACACCTCATGTACAAACGCCTGGAGCAGGACTTACACAGACAGCATAAATGACAGCCTTTTCATTTATGAGAAGGAATTTGTGGGGGGCAAAGCTTCATGGTGGAAGTCAGAAACTTTTATACACAAAAGCACTGTCAGAACCTAAGCTGTGTCTCCCTTCCTTAGAAGCTGCCTGTGGTTCCCTATTGCGTACAGGATGAAGTCCAAATCCGTTAGAATTCACAGCAACTCTTTATGTAGGTTTCAGATCAGCCTCTTCCTCCCTTTCCATCTTTTCCCATAAGCCCGCGCTCCCTCTATTCCTTAAAAATGCCATTTGTGTTCTTAGCTTTGAACATTTGATCCTATTACATCTTCGAATTCAAATATCATACCCTAATTGTACAACCTGGAAATTTTCTACGTGAGTGTAAAGGCCGGCCTCAGAAATCACCACCCCCCACCAAGGCCACGCTCTTCACAAACAAACAAACAAACAAACAGCTTTGCCCTTTCCACCTCCTGTTAACAAATCCATGCTTTATTCTCACTTGTCCTGAAGAATTAATAGACCTTTTATTTGTGTATATATACAATAATATAATTATCCATAATTATTAATATATTCATTCTCTCTATAACTCATTTGTTCAATAATGCAGGCATTAATTCATTCATGCATTTGTTTAAAAAGTGCTTATTGAGTATTTTCTGCATAATGATGGCCAGTCACTGCTTTAAATTCTGGGAATTAAGCAGCGAACCAGACAGACTGACGATCTCAGGACTAACGATCCAGCCATTACCTTAAACTTCTTCATATAACATTATGATGAGCCACTTGCCTGTCTGCTATCCTTGGAGAAAGAAAAACTGATTAATAATCTTTGAATCCACAAGGTTTAGTAGTGTGGGTAATATTTATGAACATAATAATACACTGATGCTGAGTTCCAAGTAAAGCTTTGATGCTTTAAGTGAAATTTCTCATAGAATCTCACAACAGCCTGGTAAGGTGGATACTCATTGTTCTCAAAGAAGGCAAGAAACCTGCTTAAAGTTACATAGTTATTAAGCAGCAGATTTAGAAATTGAATTCAATATGTCTGACTCCCAGAGTATAAGCAAATGAATGAATGAATGAATGAATGAAATGTTGCAGAAAGAGGTCAGCTCTTTGACTAGTGCTCCAAGCAAAGGAGACAGGTAATTGTTGGCTTCAAGGAAGAACAATACAAGAAGCAAAAGACTCCATCCTTAGTATGAAGGAGGGAGCCAGTGGCTTCATGTGCCTGAAGAGTTTGAAGAGTATGCTAAAAACGTGTCTCATCTATTGCACCACTAAAGATGGATCTCTTTAGACAAGTTGAAAATGGTTAATTTCTTTTTTGCCCTCTTTATAAAAATTATTTATAAAAATTATTTTGGACTGCCTTAAAAAGGGAACAAATCTAAACAAACTTAATAAATAAATACCTGTTCTTCTCACCCTGGAGCATGTTCTCTAGCGTTGCCCGTGTGAGAAGCTGCTTCATGTCACATTAGTGCTTGCAATCCTGAGCATCTGCCCTTGTGGCTTTTGCTTGGGGATTCGTACTTGAAACCCCTCCTTGGTCTCTTGGTAAGGCCGTCTCATGATTCTCTGAGAGCGACTGTCGTGGCTTTTGAAATTCCCCCCCTGTGCCCCACACCCCAGAATAAATATCATTACACACACCAAAATTTTTACATCAGACTAATACTCCCTAAAGTTGGTAAAAACCTTTTCAGCCTTTCCCCTTTAATGCTGTTAGAGACATCTAGAAACTGTTTATTTATCCGATAAGATTTTAAAACGTAAATAGTGAAAAAGAGGAAACGTATTAAGCATGCAGGTTGGTAGAGTTGTTATGACTGAGCATCAAAGTCGGGTCTGTGTTTCCTGATAAGTTTCATAATTCTCCCCAGACAAGGGAAGTCTTTTACTAGGTATCATTCCTTTTGAAGTCACAATTCTTTCTTGGATATAAATACTAACAATACTGAGATATTAATAGTAACTAATAATAATAGTTGTTAATATTATATTAATATAATTAATATTATATTGATTAATATTATATTAGTAATATTATTAAAAACTAATTTTCCCTATTTTGCTTATAGAAATGGCCACAGAAAAAGTTCTCGTCACTTCCTTGAATAATTGATTATTGACAGACTACAGAATCCGTTTACATCAGTTGATGTTTTTATCTTTGCCTTTATTTTCCGTACACTATTTATTGGATATAGTCATCTTCAAAATTTTTTATGAAAAATAATTTTCACAGGGTTGGGGGTGAAGGAGTAACCTTTTTTGACCTTGACTTTGTGTTTCTCTGTGGCAAAGCATCGTTAATATAACACTCCAGACCTCTCTCCATCCCCTCATTTACTATTTCTGAAGGATGAAGGAACTTCTCTGGCTGGTGGATCTGGAACAACTAGACATGCCTAGCCCTGTCCTTCCTTTTTTCCTTCTCTTTAGGATGTGCCTGTCTGAAGACAGCAAGCGCTTTTGTCTGCGTGAGTATGAATGGCTTATTATGGAGTTTGAAGTTCACAATCTGTCTGACCAGGCACATTGACTCTGGATTCAGAAATTGGAAGAGGCGTGTCACGTTCTGGGCCCATCCAAACCTTAGCATTAGTTTGGAATAACTAAAAGACCATACTTTGCAAGGCAAAAAAGTTTCTCAAAATCTAGTCTAAGAAAAAGTTCCAAACAAAATGCGAATAGTTCATTAAATCCTAGCTCTAAAATTCAGTGATGTTAGGTTTCTTACACTGTAAACTCTCTCTTCTGCTGTAACTTTGCATTAACTTGTATCGAGATATCTACCATTACCTTATCTAAAAAACATGAAAGTAGACAGTACAATTGTATGGGGGCCCTTGAGTTCTTAGGTGTTATATAACTAACTTCTAGGTGACATTACTGTTAATTATTCCAGATCCAAAGTAAGTGACAACTTAGTCTGAACACAAAATTTGCTCTACTTATGCCTGAATTCTGGGAATAAAGAGTTTTACATCTGATTTTGTTTTTCTCTAATCTGGCAATGCAAGGAATGATTAAAGGAAGGGTTTGCATGGGACAGAGAAGGGTAATGATTTGTGATATCTTTCCAGAAGAACATTCTTTCTTCCCTTCCTTTTCCCGAGAGAAATAAATTGTCAGACTTTAAAAAAATGGGAGCCTAATAAAATTCTTCCTGCATTTCATCTGTTGCTGCTTCTGGTGAAATGCACACACACACGCGCACACACACACACACACACACACACATAAATTTACCAAAGGCAAAGATTTCTTCAGATTACACTGAGAGTTCCTGTCTCACCCAAAACCCATATTTGAAAATTCTTCTGGAAAGATTATCAGAGGCAGCAAAGGATATGTTGCCATCACTATGTGGGAGTAATGGGGCATAAAACCAAATATTTATTCTACCCACTGAGCACCAGCTATAACTATAGTTTAGGAAAGAACTCCTCTGTACCTGCCTCTAACGGTGAATGTACCCTCCAGATTTATCACATATGCCTGGTTTAAAGATTAGTTCCCAGTAGGAGATTCCTTAAACCGAAGAGCTTTTTGAATCCGATTTATTCGATCCTCATTTCATCTTTACTTAAGTATGGTTAGAAAGTATGGTAATATATTTTAAATAGAGGATTCATTCATTTAATGAGAGAAAATGCCTATGGTTGCCTTGTGATAATTAGAAAGCTATTTATTTACAGCTCTATAGTCTTTCTCTTTGAGAAAAGAATATTTTACAATAAGGCTTAATCAGTTCACATAAAGAAGCTACTTGTTGCAATGTCACTGCCATAGTAGGTATTAATTCTTTGTTTGTTTTTAATAGTGGAGCTCTGTTGACTTCATTTTCATTTTTAATTTAATTTAATTAAAAAATTTTTAATTGATGCATACTAGAAGTACATAGTTTTAGAAGTGCATAGTTATTACAGGTGGTAATTTGATACATTCACATAATTTATAAAGATCAAGTCAGTGTACTTAGAATATCCATCACCTTAAATGTTTGCCTTTCTTATGCTTGAAGAATTCAGATTATTCTCTTAGAGCTATCTTGAAATGTACACTACATTATTGTAAGCTATAGTCACCCTACTGATCTATCAAACACTGGGTCTTATTTCTTCTATCAAACAAAACTTTGTACCCATTAATCAACTTCTCTTCGCTCCCCTCCCTTCCTGTTTCCAGCCTTTGGTAACCACCAATGTTATCTATCTTCACGAGATCTACTTTTTTAGCTCCCACATATGAGTAAGAACATGTGATATTTGTCTTTCTGTGCTTGGCTTATTTCACTTAACATAATGACTTCCACTTCCATCCGTGTTGCTGCAAATAACAGGATTTGATTCTTTTTTTATGGCCAAATAGTATTCCATTGAGTGTATATACCACATTTTCTTTATACATTCATCCTTTGGTAAGCATTTAGGCTGATTCCATACTTTAGCTATTGCAAATAGTGCTGCAATAAACATGGGAGTGTGGGTACCTCTTCGATACATTGATTTCCTTTCTTTTGGATATATAACCAGTAATGGAATTGCTGGATTGTATAGTAGTTCTATTTTTAGTTTTGAGGAACCTCTATGTTGTTCTCCATAGTGGTTGCATTAATTTATATTCTCACCAACAATGTACGAGTACTCCCCTTTCTCCAAGTCCTTGCCAGCATCCGTTATTGCCTCTCTTTTTGATAAAAGTTGTTTTAACTCGGGTGAGATAATATCGCATTGTGGTTTTAGTTCAAGCGGTTACTTCCTCACACCGGACTTTCCATCCATCTAATTCTTTCAGTTTTATTTCTAGATGATACAGTTAAGACATGTCTCTCTCCTTTTGTATGTTATTAATTTCTCTGCTTCTTAAGGGTTGG
>RJWJ010049094.1:0-10363 GCA_004363605.1 Indri indri | reverse complement strand
CTCCAGGGATTAGGGGGATGGGGAGTAAACCCCCAACTAAGGGACACGGGGAGCATTATAGGGGGGAAGTGCATGCCTGTAACCCTCACTTGGGTGAGGCAAAGACATGAAACATAACCATAATATTTGTACCCTCATAATACCCTGAAAAAAAAAATAGCTGAAGCAAACATGATGCAATGTTAAAAAAAAAAAAAAAAAGACTGCGGTATTGGAACAGGGACAAGATATACACCTAGAAATAGACCTACCTATATTTGGTCAGTTGATATTTGGGCTTTCTCAGTTCTACTATACATGCAACCTTAAATGTGTTTCCCAGACACTGTGACTTTTGTTGAGTTTAGTCTCTGGCAGAGCTTTTAAAAAATAAAATAAGAAAAGTAAACAAAAATAAATGAATAAAATCAATTTTGTGCAACATGAGAATGGCTACATCTGCTCTCATTTTGTTTCTATTTGCGTGGAATATTTTTTTCCATCCCTTCAGCTTGACTGTGTGAGTCCTCGTAGGTGAGCTTTGTTTCCTGGACTCAGAAGAATCTTGGACTGTATTTATTCATCCATTCAGCCAGCCTGTGTCTCTTGAGTGGGGCATTAAGACCACTGATGTTGAGTGATAGAATTGATATGTGGGATGTTGTTCTGTTCATCATGTTGGGTACTACTTTATTGTTTTGCTTTCCTTTTTGTGCTATTGTTTTATGTGACCTGGGAGCTTTAGCTTTTAGGTGATTTTATATTGGCATGTTTCTATTGTGCTGATCCATGTATAATGCAGTTCTGAGTATTTCCTGCAGGGCAGATCTGGTCATGACAGAGTCCCTTGATGCTTGATGTCTGGAAGCCTCTTTATTTTTTATTCATATATAAAACTTATATTTGCAGGATACATATATAAAACGTATTTTTGCTGACAATTGTTCTGTTTAAGAGTACTGAAGATGGGGCCCCAATCTCTTCTGGTTTGTAAGGTGTCTCCTGAGAAGACTGGGGATCGGCTGATGGGTCCCCGTGTAAGTTACTTGGTGTTTTCACCTCATGGATTGCTGGAATTCCTCCTGCATGTTGACTTTGGCCAGTCTGATGAGTATATGTCTTGGTGATTACGTCATAGCAATGAACCTCCCAAGTGTTCGTTGAGCCTCTTGTATCTGGATGCGTAAATCTCTAGCAAGGTCGGGGAAGTTTTCCTGTTTTCCTCTCAAATAGGTTTTCTAGTTCTTGTGCTTTTCCTTCTCTGCCCTCAGGGATGCCTATGATTCTTATATTTGTTCATTTTACATAATTCCTTATTTCTTATATGCTTTGGTTCATTCCTCTTGATTTTTTTGTTCTTCATGTTTGACTGACTTGATTAATTTGAAAGAGTTGTCTTCAAGCTCTGAAATTCTTACTGCTGCCTGATATAGTCTAGTCTTAAAGTTTTCCACTGTGTCTTGTATTTGCTTAAATAAATTTTTCATTTTCAGAAATTCCGATTGTCTTTTTTAAATATGTCTAGACCTTTAGTAAATTTTTCATTCATTTCCTGAATTGTTTTTCTGGTTTCTTTAAATTGGTTACCATTTTCTGTTGAATTTCATTGAACTTCCTTACAATCCTTATTTGGAATTTTTTACCTGTCATTTTAATATTTTAATTCTGGTTGGGAACCATTGAGAGAGACCAGGTGTGCCCCTTTGGGGGTGTCCTTTAGCTCTGATTTTTCTTTCTTATGGAGTTCTTACACTGATTCCTCATCTGGAGTAGCTGTTGCTTCTTGTCTTTTGATTTTCTTTTGCTTAGATACAGATTTTTCCCCACTCACTCTTCAGGGTGTGTCTGTAGCATATGTTTGGTAAGAACGTCTGGCTTGCTTTTGAGTGCTTTGATGGGGGTCTAGCTTCTGGACAAATGCCTTGGTTATAGATATCCTTAGTGTGGCAGTTTCTCAGTCACTAGCAGTTTGTAAGGTGTAGCACTGGTGAGCTATGTGTCTGAGCAGATTCCCTGTCTCTTCTTGATAAGGAAGATGGAGGTCTTTTAAATGCATTCTCTATACCCTGCCCTGTGGTCTTCCTAACAGTGTGAATTGCACTGGGATGCCCAGCTTAATCTCTGAGACAGTAGGTGGTCAGTATTAACATTTAAAAAGCTTCTGCACAGCCAATGAAATTGTCACAAGAGCAAACAGACAACCTACAGAATGGGAGAAAATTTTTGCATGCTACAAATCTGATAAAGGGCTGATAACTGGAATCTACTCAGAACTCAGGTAAATTAACAAGAAAAAATCAAACAACCCTATCAAAAAGTGGGCAAAGGACATGAACAGAAACTTTTCAAAAGAAGGCAGAATAATGGCCAAAAAACATATGAAAAAATGCTCAACATCTCTAATCATCAGGGAAATGCAAATCAAAACCACAATGAGATATCACTTCTCTCCAGTGAGACTGGCCTTTATCAAAAAGTCCCAAAACAATAAATGTTGGCGTGGATGCGGAGAGATAGGAACACTCATACACTGCTAGTGGGACTACAAACTAGTGCAACCTCTGTGGAAAGCCATATGGAGATACCTTAAAGAGATACAAGTAGAATTACCATTTGATCCAGCAATCCCATTACTGGGCATCTTCCCCAAAGAACAAAAATCGCTCTATGAAAAAGACACCTGCACCCGAATGTTTATAGCAGCACAATTAGCAATTGCAAAGGTGTGGAAACAGCCCAAGTGTCCATCAATACATGAGTGGATTAGTAAAATGTGGTATATGTATACTATGGAGTACTATTCAGCTTTAAGAAACAATGGTGATATAGCACCTCTTGTATACTCCTGGATAGGGTTGGAACGCATTCTACTAAGCGAAGTATCCCAAGAATGGAAAAACAAGCACCACATGTACTCACCATCAAATTGGTAGTAACTGAACAACACATAAGTGTACGTATAAGAATAACATCCATTGGATGTCGGGTAGGGAGGGAGGGGGAAGGGGGAGGGGCGAGGGGGAGGAGGGGACGGATATATGCATACACAAAGGGTGCAATGCGCACCCTCTGAGAGATGGACACGCTTGGGACTGGGACTTGGGGGGAAGGGGGGGCAAGGACAATATACGTAACCTAAACATCTGCACCCCTATAAACAACAAACAATAAAATAAAATAAAAATAAAAAAACCTAAATTGAATTTCAATTTTAATTAGTGACTCCACATTTCAAGCACTCAATTTATGGCCACATGAAACAAGTGTCTACCATATTGGACAATGTGGCTTTGACCCACTATTTGACCTTGGGGAAGACTCTCAACCTCTCTGTGCTTCACTCCATCCATCCGTAAAATGGGGATGACAACAATAACTACCTCGAAGTGTGAGGTCTGAGTTACTGAGGGTAAAGCATTTCATGCCTTCCCACCAGGGCTGGATCAGGACCTAAGCTTATTGCTACATCACATAGCACAGCAATATCGAAATCCTAGGTTCAAGAGAGTCCATGCTGGTAGCTCTCTAAGGTCAGGAAAGTACACCCTCCACCCCTTAGAAACATAATCTGTCTGTACCTCCCTCCTGGGTCAAAGTAACTGCCAGGGTCAGGGTCTTGGGTCCACTAGGGGTTTGCTTAACATTGCAAAAATGTTGCTAGCTGACAGTGCAAAGTAATGTCTGGGCAGAGACAAGTGAACATGGACACAGTTATTCTCATATTTGGAAAATATAGACTGACCCTGCTGGACGATGGATGGGTACAGGCTCACAGTGCATGGGGACAATAGAGAGAGATGGGCATCAGGGGCCATGCAATGGAGACAGATGGGACCCAGGGGACATCAGTGGAGAAAGATGGGAGGCAGGGGACATCAATCAAAGTGGACCTAGTCTCTTCACTCCTGGACTCAGAGTCTAAAGTGGGAAAAAGAGACAAAAAGTTAGAAGGAGATAGGAAGACAGTGTCAGAGAAATTTGCTTCACTCTGGAGCTAGCCAGAGGCATGGAGTGAACTGCACAGCTCTAGTCAGAGCTTTCAGAGACCAAGAGGATCTGACTACTCCATCTTCCAGGTCTCAGTCTCTCCAGCTCTTTCCACCTGAGCCTTCCTCCAAGTCTCACCAGTTCTGCATCTCTTGCCCCTCCTTCTCTTTCTCCCATTACTTCCACCTGAAGCTGTCACAGAAGTGAGGTCAAAGGAGGGGACACTGTGGATAGATATTGAATATCTGTAGGACTTACAAAGACAGGGGCTAGGACATGCACCAACACTCAAGCACAAACACACACAGCACACACAGTCTCTTGCAGTCTAAGTTAGAATACCATTCACGAGGTTACAAAGGCAGCGTTAGGTCAAATTTAATTTAACTGAACAATTCCCTCCTTTCGCTCAGCTGCTGAGTTTTGAACAGACACTACCACCACCTCCTCCACACAAATGGAAGTTCACCTTCACATATGAAATTACATAAATACACAGAAGCCCTCTCACATGCAAGAATACACACATAAGCACACCCAGACTTGTACAGAGAAACATACCCCAGCACAGTCACATAAATACAAACACCCCTTCATACATAAAAATCATTATATAAGCACAGACACAGATACAAGCAGGCAGTCAAATACAGGCAAGCATAAACAAATAGGCAACTAATTAGACAAGTGCATGCTTGCCCACACCCACAAACATAAACACACATGAATACACTGACACCCCCACACACTCATATGCTCATGTGGACTTTCGTATCTCTACCACAGTATCCCTGCCAGCATCTAGGGGGAGAGTAAAGGGACAGGGCACAGGTCACAGTGCTACCCTAGCAGAAAGTGTAGATTCCCCCGCACCTTCCCTCTAAGTTAACACACCTGGATAAGGATGAGAGGGGAGGCGGGGACTGGATGAAGTTTCATAACTTGGTGGTGGCACAGGCTCAGGATAAAAGGCCCAGCTGGAGGCCGCACTGGGGTAGAAGACAGTCAGACTGGGACCATGGAGCTCAGCATCCTCCTCTTCCTAGCAGTCCTCATGGGCCTCTTGCTACTCCTGGTCAAGGGCCACCCAAAGGCCCGTGGCCACCTCCCGCCGGGTCCCCATCCTCTGCCCTTGTTGGGGAACATTCTGCAGATGCACAGAGGAGGCCTACTCAAGTCCTTCCTGAGGGTAAGATGCAGATGCCTGGGGTCTGAGGGTGGGCTCATTCCTGCATTGATACTTGGGGATCCCCCAGCAGAAAGTGTGAGGCAGCCTACTGGGCTCAGGGGTGGGGTGTGGAAGGTTGGTGAGTAAGAATCATGGAGCTGAAGCATGGACGGTGGTGTTAAGAGGAAAACTTTAAACAAATTAAATTTAGCAGAGATTATTTGAGCAAGGAAAAGATTCACAATAGGGCAGCACCCTGCACCAGTAAAGGTTAAGAGAGCATCACCCAGCAATGTGGGCAATCAGGACTTATAGAGAGAAAACAAAAGTGACATACAGAAATAGCCTGGTTGGTTACAGCTCAGAATGTGCCTCATTTGCACATGTCTGAGGCAGTTTTCAGCCTGTGATTGGTGAAAGCTCAGCTCCTCAGGGTGGCTGAGACTTGACTACTTGCTGCAAGAATATACTCTCTAGTTGGTTTGCAGCCTGCTTACATAATAAGTTAGGTTATAGTTTACTGTTGGGAAATAGGCTAAGAGACATGAAAGGTTTCAGGAGTTTTGCAGCACTTTGCCTTGAAGGAATCTGTGGACATGTTAGTTCACAGAATAGAAGCTGCTTCCAACAAAGGAGGCATTGTGGAAATGTCTTTGCAAAGGGACGTTTGCAAAGCAACATTTCTTCTTTGCTGCCAGCCATCGCCTTGAGCTTTTTGGCAAGGCAGAATCTTAGCTTGGTCCTTGGCAGAGAAGCCGATTAAGATGCCTGCCCAGCAGATAACGTGCAGATAGAACTATCCTAGACTTCAAGGCTATTCCTGCTTCACTCCTGACTACTACATGTCCCTGTGTTTAGAAGAAGTAGATTAGAGTAGTACACAGACTCAGTGTTCTCATTTTATCTTTAATTTGTTTGCCCAGCTAGGTCTGTTTCTAACTTAGGGCTTAACATGCTTATCTTAGAAAAATTTTGTAACCATCTATTCTTGTAGACAGAATTAGGTAAGAATCCCCTGGAAACCTCAAAAAAAGAGCTGTACACATAATTCTTTAACAAAAGACAGCTATTTGCTGTAACAATAAATACTGATGTGGGATTTCAGTCACTGCCACACAGCCCATGGGAATGCTGGAGGACCCTGACTCTCCCATCACTTAAACTGCACTTTGCCTCCTTTTCAATCATTTCTCCATCTATATTATTTTTTTATTTCCTATTATTTCCGAATCCCCTGGGGCGATCCTGCCTTGGGACCTGATTTGCTGGGAGAGTAGCTAACTCCTGGCAGTTTACTATGTACAGAGGTAGATTTAGGCCAAATTTAATTTAATTGAACAATTGCCCCCTCCTGGTCAGCTGCACAATTTTCAGAGATTGACCAAAACCCTGGGCACAGACACTGACTTTTGTCACCATCATAATGGACTTGCTTGTTCTCAGTATGGAATTCACAATCCATAATGTCAATTAGTTGGATGACTCTTTATGCTTTCTCCTCTTTTTGTTATTCTAACTGTAAGGAGACCTTTTCCTGTACTAAGGTGGGCAGCATACAAGCATTTGAGACTCCTGAGGGGATATAACACATCAGAGAACCTAATGTGACCGTCAGGAGGATAGCACCAGGAAACTCAACTGCGCCCCTTAACAGGGGTCTCCAAGAACCAACTCAGACAAAATCAAACAATTCAAACTTCAGGCAATAAAGATATCTACATTTGAGTCATAGACATGTTCAGAGCATAACAGAGATTCAGGACTAGAGCTTGCAATTCAACGGTGTGATGTAAATAGGTATTCGTTTTTACAGTTAGCCTGGAACACAGTCAGAGTAACCTGCAGACTCACTAGAAGATGTGCAAAAGTCAGAATACCTTGTGATAGCCAGGATTGCCATTCACCATTCAGGATGCCTGCTAACCAAATGTTAGCTGTCCCCATAAACTCATCATGCTTTTCTTTCACCTGATAAATGTGATTAAAGTATTTGGTGGCACTATCTAGAGAAACAGCAGTATCGGCCACCTTTCGAATTAAGCTTTCTGTAGTTGTAAAATCACATGAAAGTTAAGTGCAATGTTTGGTTATTCCCTGCACCGTATACAAGCCCCAACATGGTCAAACAGAAGATCCAAAACTGCTTAATTTTCCATGAATTGTTTTTGTTCAACATAAATATTCTCATCTACCTTTTGAAGTGTGGCGTTTACCTGTCTGAAATGCTGGGAGGCCTAATTGGCTATAAAATCTGAGATCTTCCCCAGTGTACAGATTAGTCTTAAAGTCCATACAGCTGGCACCCCAATACCACCTAAGGCCTCCAGGAACCCCATGGGAAACTTTGCTGAGTGGAAACTAACTTATCTTCTATTTTGAGGTTTGTACTAATTTCAGTTATTGACCTCTTTGGCGTCTGATAATGGGAGGTATTGTGGGAACTTTCAGGGAAAGCTATTTGGAAGGCTGGATTGAGGCAGGCCAATTAGCGAGATCTGAACCAGTGAGGAGACAGAGCAGAGTAAGCAAATCCTCAGCTGACCCAATAGAGGCCCTCAGGGACTGCACAAGAGGACAACCTAGTGGCATTGGAGCAGAGGTCAGTTAAATTTGTCCTGCCATAAGTCTCTTCAACAAGGTCTAGTGTGAAACCTAACTTTTTTGCAATCTTTTTGTAGTATGCTGTAAGGGTACATAACCACGTTTAGTGCAAAAGGGACCTTACTCAATTTAATCCAGAATCATTATGCAAGCAATTATTCACACCCTCATAGGTAGTGCCCAGGTCTCATGCATGTGACAACTGGAAGCACAATATACCTTTGGCAGGTAACACTCATATAGCTTTTCTGTATTTGATAGTAATTAGGTTACGAATTGAAAAGGTCAAGGTACTGTTACCAGTGAGTGTAGGAAAGGAAGCATTAGTGATGTCTAGAATACCAAGGATAGCTTTCCGCCCTTCCCTTGGGGTTTAAGGATGACTCTCACTGGGAACGCAAGGAGGCAATGGCATCAGCATTTCCTGATTTGGGAACCATAAGCCCAGAAAACCAATTGCTCAGTTTCCTTGCTGGAGCATAATAAGCATTTGCTAAAGCCATCCACAGATTATGGTCTCATGGGTTTTTCTGTAATGAAAAGGAAGGGATTATGACACCAGGAAATACGAAAGAAAGGAAAAAAAGATAATGCTTTCCTAATGGCAGAGAAGTCTTGATATGCATTTTTGGGCACACTGTACACATCCAGACTGCTCTCTGCTTCTGGGGAAAAACGTCCCTGCTCACCTGAACCTTATGGTCCTGAACAGTTGTACAGTTCCAGACATCTGGCAGGGTTCATTTACATCGAGACATGAGGAGCAAGAGTTGAGATCTTGAAGTTTTGCTGCAGACAGGACTTTGGTATGGTCCCCTGCCAACAGAGTTAAGGGCAGTTGTTCTCTGGCATCATTTGCAAAAGATGCGCTCTCTGGGTTCTAAATCATGAAAGGTCTGTTTGTCATCAATTGGTGGATCATGAAGAGCTTTTTTTACCTGGTGAAAATAAACTTTGCCATAATGCATTAAACGTAGCAGTATTGAGTCATGTCAGTTTATAAGAGTGGCAGATACAGGAGGTTCTATTTTTAATGACATAGGCTTCCAGTAACTACTTAATAAGAGGTCGATGTATGTTTTTCCCGTGGGAGTGGTCTGATTGCCGTCAATCAGTAATACCTTTGACCAAAGCAAACCAATCAATTCAGTTATCTTTGCCTAATGACTTTGTGTTTGTATTACGTGATTTAAGTGTCTTCCCAATTGTCCAGTGAAACAAATACTCTTTTCACTGCTGATTTCTCCAGGAATCCCTTATAAGGGAAATACATTCCTTATAACATTTAGTTACTGATATATTATTGGCCATCCTTTGTAGTAAAGCTTCTATACCACCAGGAAACATGTATTGCGTGTGGCAATTGTGTGAACTCCATCTGCAATTGTTCAAATGATACTTTGGGTGCCAGAAATTTATCATCTGAAGTCTTTATTGTCTTCCCAGAATTATGGGCTCGACAGACCAAACATTGGTATAAACCATTTTAGCAATCTTAGAACAGTCACAATATATTTTTCATAATTTGGATCATTTTATCTCTTTCATGATGAGTGATGGAGTGCAGAGCTTTTAATAATGGAAGCTATAATAACTCAGGAAGTACCAGGAAGCCATCCAGACTCCCCATGACTGCACGCTTAACATTGGACCAACATTCTCTTAAATACCAATTTTGTTTCTCCAATTCACATGCATACCACTATTTATTAAATGGGTTCTCATAAGTAATTTGACTTGAACCAATCTTAGTCACTTAATTCAAGTTGTATATCTTCATGATTTCAGTACTGGCTGACTTAGTATGAAAATCTGCCAAATCATTTTGTTGGTATTTAATTAATTTTGTTCAGCTTTATATTGGGTTAGTAGTTTTTTGAACCTTGAGTTCTGGGATTTCTTACCCATCGAATGGTAGGATCTTAAAGTTATAGAAACCTGTATTTTTCAGAGTCCTTTCCATGATTCTCCTTGAAACCATGGAAAGCAAAATGGCTGATAAGGAAGAGTATGATTTTTGGTTGTGATGCCAGGGAGAAGTGGCCAGACTCAAGGCTATGTGGGTGGGGGTGACATTAGAAGTATCTGAGCACCTACACTGTTTATGGCACCAACCAATCAGAGTAGACCTTGGCTGGGCCACCGGTTAACTCTTTATTTGGTGGGTCCTGGGAAGGTGAAAGGGCAGCCGGGGAAGGAGGGTCTTTGGGAAGATGGCTAATTACCAGTCTGATGTGTGAGTGTTTAATAGTTTGACCACTGAGTTGTGTGCTGATTCTTATAACCCAGGTGTGCTGACTCTTATAACCCAGGGTGTGGGTATGCTTGGCAGCTCCGAAAGAAATATGGGGATGTCTTCACGGTATACCTGGGACGGAGGCCCGTGGTCATGCTGTGTGGGATAGAGGCCATAAAGGAGGCCCTGGTGGACCAGGCTGAGGACTTCTCTGGCCGGGGAAAAATCGCCATTGTGGAGCCATTCTTCCAGGGATATGGTGAGACCCTCCAAGGCACTGGGGGGGCCGGGTGGAGGATGCGTCAGGGGAGGGAGAAAATGGGTGAAGAAGGACCCAGAGCCTGTCTCTACTGTTCTCTGCAACACACAATTCCCCATACCCCAGGCGTGTT
>RJWJ010049093.1:0-10366 GCA_004363605.1 Indri indri | reverse complement strand
CGTTGGTTGGACATTAAAGGAACCTCAATCAATTATTTGGTATAGTCTTCACCATTGCGATAGTTAGAGGCGAAACATTCAAGACAGAATTGTTGTTGAATATTTTCTTCTTAATGTGTTCAATGGAAAAATTTCCATACCCCCATGCATCTGTGCTGAGAGTTCTGATAAATTTCTCTTCCTTTAGTTTAAGCAAAGTATTGTTTGGTTTGCTTACATGCATGGAATACAGATATTTGACATTCCTTTGATATGGTCCTTTATCAAAGTTAGGATATGTTAACTATTATCTCTCTTCTAACTTAGATACTTTTAATTTATAATAATTTAAATGTATATATCGGCACATAAGCAAAACTTGAGAAATGGCAAAATTTTCTTTAGTGTTCCAGAGCAGTTTGAACCTCATTGTATCTTCCTTCATCTCTGGACTAATTGTCTTTCCTTTTCTTTGTGGTACTTCCTTCTGTCATCGGAGCTCTATCTGTACAATGTTCTGTTTCTCATGTACAACCCTCTTTTTACCATGGGGCCAGCAGGAATTTTGTCCCCATCCCACCCTGTTACCACACTCACACTGTTAGTCTCAAAGCCAAAGAAGCAGATTCATACATTATGACAGTCTAAGCTCTAACTAGCAGATAGTATAAATGCAAGCTCACATATAATAAAATCAAATAAAATGTTCTTTTAATTCAAGAGGTTTTTCTGTATGTTTATGTTCACAAGTAAACCCTTGAATAAGACAGAAATAATTCCAGGAGCATTTTTTACAGAGCAGATTTTCTACCTTTGTGAAAAATGAAAGTAACAACCATAGTAAAAACATATGGATCAGCAAATGCTCTGGTCTAAATATTCCTTTGGTGTTTATGCCACAAAATAACTGTGTGTTCTGGCATTCATTTTTTTTCCTATAATAGCACACAGAGAAGCAATGACAGCTTGAAGTACCAAATAAGATATCCTTCCTAGGGTCTGGTAGGACTTGGACAGTGCCAGCCCACTGGGCACCACACAGAGTTGTGTTAGTACGAATATCTTTATGTACATCTCTGGGAAATCAGAAAGCCAAGGTTTATGGTTATACAAATGTGCCTTTACAGGGTTCTTTTTGGCCAGTGGGCAATATTTTAGGTGTAGGAAAGGTACTATATAGCAAGATGAATTTCTAAGGTAGCCTATTTTTTTTCTATGTAATTTAATAATTCCAGGTAGCCTATTTTTTTCTATGTAATTTAATAATTCAAAAGTCAAAATGAAGTTCAGGGACCAAAGGTTGAAATGAAGAAAAGATGTCTAATAAAGGCAAGTTACATTATTTAGAAGGATATGTGAGGCAGCCCTAAATATTTTACAGGTTAAAATAAAATTCAAGGCTATACTAATTTTCCTCATTTCAAATATAATTACTGAAATCTTCTAAATATTGCCGAAAATGATAGAGCAACAGGAATATGCTATCTGAAACACATTCAACAGCCTCTGCCGAGAGGTCTTCTATGTATCTCTGTCCCTCTGCTGCAATGCCAGTTCTGTTCACAATTGGCACTTAACCACTCTTCTCTCAGCAGCCACAAGATGCCATTCTCATGACACAGGGTTTTAACAGTCTCTACTTCGTGGATTTCTTCAGGGAGAAAAGGGGGTTGCTAAGACAGTGGAAGGAAGTAGGGAATGAAATAAGCTGCAACTTCCATTCTGCTCAGAACCTGTCAATCAGCCTCAGAACACTGTTAAGACATCCTGTGCTGACAGAGGTCCTGATTTCCAATGAGATGCAAAACGGAGGTCCTGACCTTGCATTCCTGAAATGGATTCTTCACGCTTTTTGACATAGAAAATGATCTTGGTGTCTTGGCCAGAGTCCAGTATGGTAATTGCATTTCTGTTTACCTATCCTTTCCCAGGAGCTTTTACTATTAATGAGAATACTGATACATTGCAAAGTGACACAGAAAATTTTGGCCATCACATTGTAAGGAGAGTATATTCCTTGAATAGGAATGGGGAATTAATAATAATCAAGTATTATCTTATTTTCTATGTGCTCATCTTTTCATGTATATGATGTACTTTGTGTTAAATTCTTGTAAGAAATCTTTGTTGTAACTGAGAGGATACCATTAGCTATACTTCACTAAGAAAAACACTAAGTAATAGGAAGCAAAGATATTTACCCAAAGTTAAACAGGTAATCAGTAAAGAGCTAAGGAAACCAAGCCCATTCTAGGGGATTAAAAAAAAAAGTGAAAGTGCCTCCACTTTTGATTATATGTAGGAAAGTAGATTATTTATCTAAATGTACTTTTTAATATTCATTACACTTTAATTAGATTTTGATTATATAAAAAATGAAAAAATCCATTCTCTTCATTAAAAAATAACATTATTATTACCTTACTGTTACAATCCTCAGAGGAAAACCAATGCTATCAATATGAGTTGTTTCTTTTCAAAAAAGATGTACATATGCATAATCACATGTGTACCTATAAGAAATATAGTTTATATGTATGTAAATATTTTTGCACAATGCTTCCATAATTTATCTGGGCTGTGTACCTTTTCCTCATTTAACAACATAATCTTAAACATCTGCAAGATCCTTGTACCTGCCACTTTGTACACATAGGTTAGTGCTTCTCAGGCTCGTTACTGAGACATGAAATTGCTGAGTTAATGGATATGCACAAGTTAATTCTAAGATATCTCCCAAATTGTCTTTGGCTACATATCCATTCTGATTCTTATAGATTCCTGTACCTATTGCCTCTCTGCCTTTGTAGCAGTTGATGTAAAGCAACTTGCCCTATTAATGCTACAGACCCATCCTGTAAAGCTCAGCTCAAATGCCAGCTTCTATTGAAGGCATCCCTATCTCACAACTATAACAAAACTTTCTCCCAAATGAAACCATACAGTACTTTCATCTGTACTCCTGTCATGGTACTTACCATGTGGTTCATTGTATTATAGCTATTTGTATGTAGAGTTTATCTCCCTCTCTTCCCCCAGTAGACTATAAATTTTCTAAGGGCAGGATGCATGCCATCATTTTTATATTTGAATCTCTACATCCTATAGTCATGTGCCTTGCATAGGGCTATTAGTCTAAAATCTTTATTAAATGAACAAAGAGATGAATGAATGGATGCACGATGTATCGTAGAATTTCATGTTGGATCAGTGCCTAGGAAATTTTAGGAAATGTCAGTAGTGTTGTCTATTGATAATTCCATGGAAGTAGTCATGTTTTAGTCTAGTCATATATTTGCCTCCTCAATGCATCATGTTTTTTATCACTGATAATGGAAATGATCCTATATATTTTCAGGGTGGTAGTCCTTGTTATGCATAGAGAATGGTCCTTGTAAACCAGTTCTGAATTGTCCCATTACCCAGCACTACTCTGAACTGTAGTGAGAGATAAAATTGTTTTAAGTATTCTGAGAATGTGCTTGCATTCCTTATGGCTGACATGTCATCATAACATCCCACACTCCTGCCTTGAATCCAGCCAGAAACTAGGACATTGTAAATCACTCAACATCTGGATATCAAGATGATACATGTTTCAGTGGGTGCAGGGAAACCCTTTCTCTCCTTTCTCTCTCCGTCCCTCTGTCTCTCATTTTTTTCCCTCTGTCTCTATCTGTAAGTACTGGAATCAATAGAAACAAGTATGAATCTGGAATACATGCAAATTTTAAGATACTCAAAATAAGACTAGAGTATTATGGGCAATTTACACAGTTTAAGGGGAAATTATTCTACTATTCAAAAATTCAAATAATGTACCAAAAATGAGTATCTAGAGATGATTCAAGTTAGTTTTATGCAGACCAGCACTCTATCCTTCAACATGCCCCATCTGCAGTCTATACTGAACCTTTGGCTTGAAGGTTCTTTAAATGATCTTCCAAAATACTTCTCTCTAGTGTCTTAACTCTCTAGTAATGAAAATAATTTTTCTTTTTGTTATGAAATAGTAAATATTTGTGTAAAATCCTCTGTTAATTCTAGGCTTTTCTTTAAAGAACTTTCTACAATTTATTTCCAGTAGTATGTTTTATATATTAAGTTTCAAGTACTAAACCTTATTTAGAAGGAGGATACGTAATGGTAACTTATTCATGTAGACTGACTTAGTTATTCTAGATTTCATTCTTTTTTCTGAATTTATTACAGTGCATGAGATATTAAATGGTTCTTCTGTAATGGCAAATATCTTGATAACAATATTGTGTTTTAAATTTTCTACAAATAAGGATCAATCTTAGACATAGTCCTGAAACATACGCTCATTCAAGGTTGCAGTAAGTACATTTGTTTGTGTAGAACATCTTCAGATGTTTTCTTCAAGAATTTTAAAATCTTAATTGAGTAAGATTTTAACTCAATAACTAAAATGGTGGTATTATTTGTGGTTTTAATGGTGTTACTTTTTAAAAATAAAACACTTAAATTTCTCTACAGCCTTGTTTGCTATTTATATACCAAGCTTGTCAATTTATTTTAATTTTCCCAAGAAAATTTTAAAAGATCTTTAACTAATGATAACCTTGACATCATAATTTCTTGTTACAAAAACCTTTCCTATATGTATATTATGATAATTAGCTGGTCAATAACATTAATTAACTCAGAATTAATATCGCCTCCATTTTCTAAATTATCATGGTGGTTGTTGTTGTTTTTAGATCACACTTGCTGACACACATGCACAGAACCTAAGGGTGAGATAAGTTTCTCATTCCCTCTGCTACCACTGTCACCCATGCCACCCTGACTACTCAGGAGGTCATGAGCCTGCTTATTTGCCTAGTATATCATTACTACATCTGGAATTTGAGAACATCACCACACTAAGGCTATTTATAACCAAAGGAATCATAGAGTCTTCACCACTGAATGTACCCCAAAACAAAGCCAAACAGCTCCATGAAACATATACCAGACACCTTCAAGGAAAAAAACAGTCAAATCCCAAATAAAGCAAATTTAAAAAATAAGAAGAAGCAATTGTTTCTTTGAATGTGAAGAAATTAGCTTAATACAGAAAGTATGAAAAGGCAAGGTGTTACAATACCACCAAAGAACACAGTAATTCTCTACCAATGGCCCCCCCCCAAAAAAAAATAAAAGAAATTTTCAAAATTCTAGGTAAAGAATTCAAAATGTTGATTTTAAAACTCAATGAGATGCAAGAGAAATCTGAAAATCAATATAAAGTATCAGAAAATCAATTCAGGATAGGAAGAGAAATTTACCAAGGAACTAGATATCTACAAAAAAACAAACAGAACTTCTGGAAATGAAAAATTTGTTGAAGGAATTATAAATATATTTGAAAGCTTCAGCAATACGTTAGACCAAACAGAAGAATCTCAGAACTTGAAGAAAGATCTTTTCAAATAATCCAGTCAGACAAAAATCGAGAAAAAAGAATAAAAAAAGAATAAAACAGAATGAACATAGCCTTTAAGATGTATGGGACTAAACAAAGTGACTGAACTTCTGAATCATCAGTATTCTCAAGGGAGAAGAAAAAGCAAAAAGTTTAGAAAACCTATTTAAGGAACTAATTGATGTAAACTTCCCTAGCCTAGCAAGAGATTTAGACATTCTGATACAGAAAGTCCAACAAATACCAACCAGCAAAATATATTGCAAGATGGATTTCACCATGACATATAGTCATCACATTGTCTAAAGTCAACATAAAGGAAAAGAAAATTCTAAAATTGGCAAAAGAAAAGCATCTAGTTAGTCACCAATAAAAGAAACCTTATCAGACTAACAGCAGACTTCTCAAGAGAAACCTTACAAGTCAGAAGAGGTTGGAATCCTATTTTCAAAATGTATAAAGGAAAAAACCTGCCAGCCACAAATTTTATATCCTGCTGGAATAAGCTCCATAAATGAAGGAGAAATAGTCTTTCCCAGACAAGCAAACACTAAGAGAATTTGTCACCACTAGAGAGGCCATACAAGAAATACTCAAAGAAGTTCTAAACATGGAAATAAGGGGTCTAATCTATCATTATAAAAACAAAAAATAGAATACTCACAGATCTTATAAAACAACTACACAGAGAAGGAAGAGAAACAAATAAATGGCAACACAACAGAGTTCCGCAAAACCACAAAGACAAACAGAGGAAAACACCAAAGAATTTATAAAGCAAGTAGACAACCTTAACATTATGAAAAGAGCAAAACTTTACATATCAATATCGACCTTGAATGTAAAAGGATTAAATATTCCATATAAAAGATATAGATTGGTGGAATTGATTAAAAAATCATGACCCAACTATATGCTACTTACAAGAAACTCGTATTACCTTTAAAGACCTTCGTAAACTGAAAGAGATTGAAAAGATATTCCACAATATAGAAAAAAGCAAATCGAGCAATTGTGTCTGTACTTTTACCAGATAAAAAAGATTTAAAATCAAAAACAGTAAAAAAAGGCAAAGAAGGTCATGATATAATTATGAAGTGAATTAATTCAGTAAGAGGATATAGCAATCCTAAATATATATACACTGAACACTGAGGCACACAGATTCATAAGCAAATATTAGTTGACTTAAAGAAAGAGATTGACAGTGATACAATAATAGTGGGGGAATTCAAAACCCTGCTCATTCCACAAGACAGATCTTCAAGATAAAAATTCAATAAAGAGACACTGAAGTTAATTTAACAACATAATGCTGAATGATACTTGGGTCAATGGTGGAATTAAGATGGAAATCAAAAGATTCTTCAAATTGAATTGCAAAGGGGACACAGGCTTTCCAAATCTATAGGATACAACAAAGGCAGTCCTGAGAAGAAAGTTCACAGCCTTAAAGGCCTACATTAAAAAGATAGAAAGATCACAAATTAACAACCTAATGTCATAACTCAAGGAACTAGAAAAAGAAGAATAAACCAAACCCAAAGCCAGCAGATGAAGAGAAATAATCAAGCTCGGAGCAGAGTAAACAAAATGGAACCCCCACCTGAAAAAACCTGTAAAGGATCAATGAAACAAAAAGATGGTTCTTTGAAAAGATAAACAAAATTGATATACCATTAGCTGGGTTAACCAGAAATAGAAGAGAAGGGACTTAAATAACCTGAATCAGAAATAAAAAGGAGATATAACAACCATTACCTCAGGAATACAAAATATTATCTATAAATACCAAGAAAAGTTCTATGCAAATCCACAAACAATCCATGTAGATAAATACTTGGAAACATACAGCCTCCTAAGGCTGAATCAGGAAGAAATAGAAACCCTGAACAAACCAATAGTGAGTAGCAAGAATGAAGCAGTAATTAAAAAACAAAACAACAACAACAAAATCTGTCCCCCGAAGAAGCCCCATACCAGCCTAATGCACAGCTGAATTCTACCAGACCTACAAAAAAGAACTGGTACTTATCCTACAGAAAATATTCCATAACATCAAGAAGGAGGGAATATTCCTTATCTCATTCTATGAAGCTAGTATCAACCTGATACCAAAGCTTGGAAAGGACACAACAATAAAAGAAAACTACAGACCAATATCCCTTATGAACATAGATGCAAAAATCCTCAACAAAATACTAGCAAACCAAGTTCAAGGCCACATCAAAGGATAATCTGTCATGATCAAGTAGTTTTCATCCCAGGGATGCAAGAATGGTTTAACATACTCAAATCAATAAACATAGTTCACCATATACATAGGAGGAAAAAAGGATCACATGATCATCTCAATAGATGCAGAGAAAGCATATAATAAAATCCAGCACCCTTTCATAATAATATTAATAATTAAAAAACTCAACAAAGTAGGCATAGAAGGAACATACCTCCAATTATAAAAGCCATGCATGACAAACCTATATCCAATATTGTACTGAATGGGAAAAATTTGAAAGAATTCCTCCTAAGAACTGGAAAAAGACAAGAGTCCCCATTGTCACCGCTTCTATTCAACATAGTATTGGAAGTCCTAGACAGAGCAATCAGGGAAGAGAAAGAAATAAAGGGCATCCCAATCAGTAAAGAGGAGGTCAAACTATCCCTAATCACTGATGATATGATTTTATATCTAAATTCCTAAAGACTCCACCAAAAGACTCCTAGAATTGATAAATAAATTCAGCAATATCTCAGGATACTAAATCAATGTACATGAATCAGTAGCATTTCTACATACTGATAAGTCTATCTGAGAGTCAAATCAAGGACTCAATACCATTCACAATAGCTACAGAGAAAATAAAATACCTAGGAATATACTTGACCAAGGAAGTAAAGATTTCTGGAAGGAGAACTACAAAAACTGATGAAAGGAATTGTAGATGGTGCAAACAAATGGAAAAACATCTCATGCTATGGATTGTTAGAATCAACATCATTAAAATGTCCATACTGCCCAAAGTGATTTACAGATTCAACACAATCCCCATCAAAATACCAGCATTGTATTTCACAAATCTAGGAAAAATAATCCTAAGATTCATTTGGAACCAATAAAGAGCCTGAATAGCCAAAACAATCTTAAGTAAAAAGAATAGATCTGAAAGCATCACAATACCAGACTTCAAATTATACTACAAGGTTATAGTAACCAAAACAGCATGGTACTGTTATAAAAGTAGAGACATAGATCAAAGGAACAGAATAGAGAATCCAAAAATAAAACCATCTGCCTACAACCAACTGATCTTTGACAAGTAGACAACAACATATGTGGGGAAAAGAAGCCTTACTCAATAAACAGTGCTTGGGAAATTAAATAACCACACGCAGAAGAATGAAACTGGACCCTTATCTTCCCTCATATACGAAACTGAATTCAATATTGATAATAACCCCATTAAAAGTGGGTAAAGAACATGAATAAACATTTTTCAAAAGAAGGCATACCAATGGATAACAAATATATGAAAAAATGCTCAACATCACTACCCACCAGAGAAATGCAAGTTAAAATCACAATGAGATATCATCTTACACCAGCCATGATGGTTATTATTAAAAAGTCAAAAAATAAAAGATGTTAGAGTTAATACAAATAAAAAGAAATGCTTATATTCTGTTGGTAGGAATGCAAAGTTGTACAACCTCTATGGAGAACAGTATGGAGATTTCTCAAGAATAACAAATAGAACTACAAATAGAACTACATTTCAACCCAGCAATCCTACTACCGGCATCTACCCAGAGGAAAATAAATCATCATGTCAAAAAGATACCTCCACTTGTATGTTTATCATAACACTGTTCACAATAGCAAAGATATAAAATCATTTGAAATGGCCATCTGCAGATGATTGGATAAAAAATGTGTCATATACACACACACACATACACACACAATAGAATACTATTAAGCCATAAAAAAGAATGAAATCATGTCTTTTGCAGCAACACGGATGGAATGGGAGGCTATTATCTTTAATGAAATGAGTCAGAAACAAAAGGTAAAATACCACATGTTCTCACTTATAAGTCAGAGCTAAATAATGTGCACACATGGACATACAGTGGTGAATGACAGACATTGGAGACTAGGATAGGAGCCAGGGCGGGACAGGCAAGTGTAATGAGAAATTACTTAATAGGTATATGGGTACGATGTTCACTAGTTGGGTGATGGATACACTAAAATGCCAGATTTCACTGTACAATATGTCTATGTAACAAAATTTCAATTGCAACCCTTACATTTATACAAATAAAAAATAGTTTCAAAAATTATTGTTCTAGAATCTCAAAAAGAAAAAACAAAAGAACTTGGTCTTTGCTTCAAGAAGCTGACTTTGCTCTTTGAAACATTTCTGGACATTGCCTGAGCAGTGCTTTGTAGAAGATGAACATTGTCTTCAAATCAGGCTTTGAACAACATTTCAAGAATCTTATCTTTCAGATGCTTTAATTGGAAATTTGATTGAGCACTAAACTCAACATGTATCTCCATTTATCTTAATAAAAAAAAAACTTCCTTCAAAACAATTTCTGCCTTTGAAGCTACTAGAAATATTTTTCAAAATTATTTATTGACTGCTTTGTAAGGTTAATTGAAACGAAAGGACTTTTTTTTTTCCTTGAAAAATAGTGGGCATTTGACCTTCACCTGTAAAACAAATAATAGATATCTTATGACTTTCTGATTTATTATAGAGATGAATTTTCTTCCCCCTCCTTTTAAAAAGATATATTTTTTCCTTTTCTGTCAGACTCTTAACTTTAGGTCTCTGTATCTTCTTTGTACCACTTATTGCCTTCTCAAGACAATTGTACTCTCCATAACTATAATAATTGAGTACTAGACTTGGTGTTACCTTTTGGAGAGAAAGAGGATTCTTT
>RJWJ010049092.1:0-10366 GCA_004363605.1 Indri indri | reverse complement strand
CAAATGAATAATCATTGATAATTTCAGTGATGTCTTCCTATACAAATGGGTAGACTATATATCCCCATTCATATAAGTTGAGAATGATTCGAACTGGCAATATCTACTCTTTTATTTTAAAAGTAGTCATCACTACATGGATTGATACCCGTTTATTTTATGGATGAAAACGAAAATAGGTAGGATGTTTAATGAACCTTGTAAATAAATCATGAATATTTTTCTTTTTAATTGAGTGAGGTATTTTTTCTCCTTTGTGCACTTAGAGAAATTCTTGATTCAAATAGGAAAAAAATATCTATTTAAGTTATTACAATTCTTTCTTAAATTTTTCGTGCAATGTAGTTGGAGGAGACCTCAAAATTCTCCTTAAGGTACATCCTAAATTCTAGTTTAGAATTTCAAGGAGATAGTTAGCTGATGTTCCCTTCCCTAATAGTGTAGGTTTAGGAGCATCCTTGTTTTTATAGAGTCTGGGATACAGATTCCTTAACTTGCTTTAGTTGATACAGGATGTTTTCACCTTTAGTGCAAAAGCATTCTTCCTAAAATCAACCTAATCTCTCCCCAAATAGATGATAGATAATAGATGATAAATACGTACGTAGATAGAGAAATAATAATTAACAGATTATTGATAGATTCATCATTTAGACCCTTCAGAACAAGCAGTACACACCTGATTTCTAGGTTGAAGGACGTGCCTCTCTGAGGTCAGAAAAACAAAGGATTAACAAAGTAAATATGAACTTTCAATATCTTATTTTCATGCAGGTTATATTCCTTTAAAACTTTTTGTTTTATAACAAACACACGCCGCCCAAGGTGGAAGGATGTCTGATTACCAGGTATAAAACCTGCAGGGTGAGACATATTTCAATCCTTTATTAATGTCTCAAGCTCCATGTATTTTTCATGGCTGATGCATTTTTGACTGTTAAGAAAAGCTTTAATGGAATGAAGGTATGAAAGATGGTAAACAAAATTATCTTGTATGTGAGAGATACATAAATCAAATTTTGTAGATAGAGGTTGAAAACCACTACTATTTTTAGAGAGATAATACCTTTGGTTTACTGTCATTTTTGTTCTTGTTTCTAATTGTGTTATTTCTTGCATTGGTACTAATCCTGTTGCCTAACTCTGTACAGGAAATGTCACATTCTGAAAGCAGCTGGGCATTTATCTTATAATTCATGATGCTTTCTTTCATATGTGCTACACTTTGAATTCCAGAAAAGAAAGCCTGTAGATGTTTTGTGCCACGGTGTAAGTAGACGGCTTTGACGTGGTTCTTGCTGTGTTTGTTGGCTTTAAGAAGAGCAGCTCCCTTTTTGCAGACAAACGGAAATAGCTGTCATGATGCACAATGTACTGTTATCCAACATAAAAAAAATCTCCCTTATAAATGTCCTGAAAAACGAAAAACACACAGACACCCCCCCCATTTTTCCATTATACCTTCAAATAGCATCACCACGTGGGGTCCCTGTCAACCTTTCCCCACCTCATTAGATTATACCTTTCATAAGGGTAAGTTCCGCTATTTCACAAAACATTTGCCAAAAATGTAAATAAATGTACAAATATGTATTCTATAACTTTTTTTAGATATAACATATAATTTTATAAAATATCTATATGAGATATTTAATAATTGCCTGTATTTGGAAAAACATATTTGTAGCGTGAGATTCAACAGCTAATCTATTAAAAATCTGTAAGGGAAACCATTAGTAAATGAAGTAAATGAAAGAAAACTCAAACTGATTGCAAATGGAGAAAGCAATATAGTATTATGAACGCCAGAATTCTGGTATTTCAATTAACTATAAAAAGAGCAAGTACTGGTTAAATGCATGCAAAAGAAATAGGAAGAATAACTTGAAATGATTAAAGATGAAGAGGCCATTCTTCTAAGTGAAGTATCACAAGAATGGAAAAACAAACACCACATGTACTCACCCCCAGATCGGAACTGATTGATCAACACTTATGTGCACATATGGAATTAACATTCACCGGGTGTCAGGCAGGTGGGGGTGCAAGGAGGAGGGGATGGGTATATTCACACCTAATGGGTGACGAGTGCAGTTTCTGGGGAACAGGCGTGCTCATAGCTCGGACTCGGGTGGTGCAAAAGCAATATAGGATTTTTCAAAATTTCAGTAAAAAAAAAAAATAGTGCTAAATGGCTTCCACTGTCATCCTTTGAAACTTAAATTAAAGAATCAAAATTTTTTAAAAAAATTTTTTTTCGCTATTTCATTACAATAGGCATCCACCAGCAAATTCATTTTTAAGATACAAGGAATGCTACTTTGTGTTTTCTTGTAGAATATCGCTATATATTTTTTATTCCTCATGTGCAGTAAATTAAAATTATCAAGCAATGATGTCATATATATACCATTGATCAAAAAATATGCAGCTTTAATTTGTGCAGTGTATTTTATTTAAGAGGTATATGTTCCAATTTTAGGTGTTCCCATATTTGATATCATAAACAGTTATTTCGAAAGCACAATAAAAGTCACAATTTTCAAGTTTGCTCACATAGGGGTTAAAAAGTTACCCTCTCAAAGGAAAATCACATGATAAAAATTAAAAGAACGATAGTATACAGAAAACCACATTTTTTAAATTTACAATGACAAATCCAGCACAAATACCTCTTTTTGTCCCACTGAAAAATAAGTTATTTATCAGTTCATGGGAAAACGTAGATCCGTGATAATTTAATTTCAAATAAATAGCTTTCCAGTACAACTTTCTGGTTTTCCATCATGTCACTTAAACAAAAAACTGCTGCTTTGGGAACAAAACCATTTAGTTCACCGTAATTTCTCTGGAGAGAGTACAACAGAAAGCTCTTAGTGTTACGTTGGAGTAGGTGAGGACCCCAAACTGGTAAGAAAGAAGCTCAGTATTTATTGTGCATATGCTCCAGGTTTTTAAAATATTTGTGACATAGTTTTATTCCACTTCACAACCCTTTCCATACATTTGAAAAAACAAAACAAAACTAAGAATCAAAGACATTTATTAATCAACCCAAACTCTTCAGAAATAGGAAAAAGCAGGTTCTCTGACTTCGGTTTGATGATTTCAGTATTTCATGGTTTCCTTTTAAAGAAATATGCATTTTTTATTAAAAAAAAAAAGAAACAAAAATACTTGGAGGAAAAAACTTCACATGCATTTATTAGTAAGCATGAAAAACCATTAATGTTACTTTTTTTGCCTTTAGCAAATCTTCACAGGGACATCTTTTGCTTCAAAGAACCCTCACATTACGAGGGGAAGTTTTGGAAAATAATAAAATCATGTATTTTCCTATTCAAAAATATCCTTGAATGAAAATGCCTTCAAATTTAAATTTTTTGAAGGTGTCATTAAATGGGTAGATTTTTCATAAAAAAGAACATGGTAACATAAATAATTCGGGCTGTGTTTTGGGCCAAAACTTTATGGTGCTGTAATATGAAAGTCTTAAAAATGCAGAGGCTATAAAAGAAAGAAGCTTGTTTGTCTTTCATATTCTGGGTGGGTGGCTGGCTTGGTTCCACAGAGCCATGCAGGGCACCAGGCTACTAATAACTTTGTCATTTTCAACCACCTCTTTCCCAACGTCGCATTTGTGGGTGATTGTATTCACGTCGAAGGTGTGGAAGGCGACCTCCTTAGCAACATTTCTTGCTCTTAAACAGAATTACCTACACTCCTCATCTCCCCTCTAAAAGGGGAGTATAAAAATATCTGGATCCCATTGGGATATTGGATAATTCACTTTGTGGTTCCCCTCCTTGAGCATGGTAAATAAGTGTCTTCCTCTTATTAATCTGCCTTAGCTGTGAGTTGATCTTTCAGTGAACTTTCAGGGGAGAGGGGAGGTTTCCCCTTAGCCCCACATAATCAATTGCAAATAACTTAGTCATTGATCCACAAAGAAGAGTTTTGTCAACTTAGTTTTTGGCTAAACACCCCCATCCAGCTATTAGGGAAGGAACAAACGGTTTTGGCTTGGAGCAGGCAGGGTTTTTTGCCATGGAAGGAACAACTTGTTAGGTGAAGGGTCTGAAAGCATAAAACTTTCTAGGGGAGTACGTTTAATTTTCTTTTGGGCATTCAACTGTCATAGTATTATTATAGCTGTTTGAAAAATAGATTTCTTTTTTAAAAGTATTATAATCATATTATTTAAAAAATCTGTGCAAGTGTATTTGTTGGTACGTGGTTTGTATTGGGTGTTTATCTCCAAACTATAACCTACCTCAAGGTTGGAATATTAATAACAACTTTCCTAGCAAGATCTTTGTACATTGATTTAGGACAACACCAGAACGTCATGGTGACACTTTAAAAATAGTATTCAGAAAGGGACATGTCTGATTTTAAACTTTTCGGTAGCATTTGGTTACGTAAAAGTTTGATTGCAATTCACAGGGCAAATAAATTATAAAACAATCTCCAAGACCGCAGCTATACCCATTGTGCTTATTTTGTTTTTACTGGAGCAAGGACCCCATATAAAACATTACATTGAGTTTCTGTCATGTCTATTATAGCTTGGAATGCTCTTTCCCAAGTTGCTTAATAGTGCAGTCTGTTCCTGTCCAAATAATTTTAAATGCAATAACTCTGATGTATCACCGCGAAGTACCACGGAGTCCCATAAACGAACCATACTATGACATTTCATAAAAATGAATAATTCAACTCATTTTTGTTGTTGTTTCTTCAAAATCTTCTTTAAAAACAAAGAATTATCTTTACAGGGAAGGCAAAAAAAAAAAAAAAAAAAGGAGATTGCCTGAAGACGGAGGCATGCTGGGTTTTTCTAAATGAAATGATGTTTTCCTCTGTGATTTATAAGCAAATTTAGTTATTAGAAGCTGCATCCATTTATGTCAAAACCACTCTCCTTGTGCAAGGCAGATTTTGAACACCTGAGTTAAAACCAGAAGTTCAGATGTCTTCCTTTGAAGCAATGATCTCTTTTATATCCCTGTTGTGTAACACCAACACATTGTGATAGAATCTTTGAGGATATATATCTTTTATAATTAAATTGCCCTGAAGGAAGTTACCAGTCCCAATCTCCATCTTTTTCCTATTTTTCCTGCAGTGCAGAAAACTAGGAAAAGCCATGTACAGCAGGATGAGGTGGCATCTTGCTGCTTGCTGCTTGTTGGTCATCTTACCTCCAGAAGCCCGATGGCCTTGCGATACTTTCTTTCTCCCCAGATTCTACACATCTAATTGCCACATGATGTTGCTCCATGAATTAATATAAACGTGTTTGCAGACAGGATTTGTCTTAGAAGTTTTGCAGAGCTTTGCCCTGAAGGAATGTGTGAACGTGTTTAGTTTGCATTTCAAATGCTGTTGCACTCGGAAAGGCGTCTCTGAATGACAGTAGCGGCTGTATCCCACAAGGCGCCGTGTTTCTCAGACCTAAAGGTTTGGATTTGCTTTGTAAAGCAAAGTGAATCTGTTTAAAACTGCAGGATGAGAGCTGACAATGGAGTGCCCCCCAGAGCAGGCAGCTGCCCGAATGGCTAAAAACAAAGCTCTTGTTTAAACTACTCTCGACTACCTGTCTCCATTCACAATAACCTAATAAATGTGGAGCCAACATATCTCTATTTAACCCCTGTTAAGTGATAAATTTACCTTAGAACTTAGAAGTTAATCTTTGAAAGATTTTGTAATCATTTGTTCACGTAGATAGAATTAGTCAAAGGATCTATAGAAGCCTTTTGAAAATATGTTAACCCAAGAGGAACTACCTGCTGTTATGTAAATCTGTCACCCCTGGCAACCAATCACTGTTCCCTATAAGTTACCACGTAAGACCTCATGCGGGGCTTTTTGAGACCCACAAAGAAGGTCTAGGCCCCCTGAGATCCCACTTTGCCTGTAATCTTCATAAACTTATAAAACTGTATCTTTATCTCTGTGTATTCTTTTATTTCTTTTATTTTCCATTTTTCTGTATTATTTTCTTATCCCTTGCAACTCTACCAAAGGGACCTGGTTTTTTGCGGGGAACATTGGCCACGTTCCTGGCAACACACATAATGGCTGAGACCAATACCCGTTTGTTGGCTCACAGACCTGTGGGTTGGAATTCCTGCTCCACGTTGCGGGGGGGGCGGGGGGTTCTCTGCTCACAGTGTCACGTTGAAGGAGTTGGCCGGTCTGGGCTTTAATCTGGAGGTTCTGGGGGGAATCCACTTCAAGTACGTTTGGGTGGTTGGCCGCATTCAGTTCCATGTGATTGTACAGCTTTCTGCTTTTCCTTGTCAGCTGTCGGGTGAGGGATGCTCTCGGCTTACAGAGGCCAATCACATTGCTTGGAACGGAGTCCCTTCAAAGCCAAGGAAGGTACTGAAACCACCCTTCAATAACGGGGTGCCGGGCGAGGACTGTGGTAAGGGCCTAGCTAAAAATAATGATAATAATTAGTTGCCGTCCCTCTGTTTGTGTCTCTATAATTGCCACTCTGGAGCCATGCAGCTGGTGACCATAAAGATTCTTAACTTCTCCACATAGCTGGTGTCCATAAAGATTTTTAACTCTGGACGAAACCACAAATAATTAGGAATGATAAAAAAGAATTGAAAACACAAGTTACTTAACTGGCATATATAGGACAATGCAACCAGGAAACCATGTATTTCTTATTTGCCTCAAATGCACAAGGGACATACACCAAAATTGACCATATGTTGCCCCATAAAACAAATGTCAACATATTTCACAGGATATGGAAGAGCACAAATACAACTAGAAAATCATCCAAATATTTGTAAATTAAGGACGTACGATTAACTAACCCAAGGGGACAAAGAAGACATACATGGGCAATTAGAAAATATTTGAATTTAATGAGAATTCAAATCTGACTTATAAAACGGTGTGGAATGCACCCTAATTTAGGCTTAGAGAGAAATATGCAGCTGCCATAGCCCGTTCAAGCTGCTATAACAAAATACCATAAACTCTCTGGCTTATAAGTAATAGACATTTATTGCTCAGAATTCTGGAGGCTGGAAGTCCAAGATCCTGGCAAGGCAGAGGCTGTGTCTGGTGGGGACTCACTTCCTGGTTCATAGACGGCGCCTTCTCGCTGTGTCCTCACATGGTGGAAGGGGCGAGGGAGCTCTCTGGGTCCCTTTTATAAGGACACTGACCCCATCCATGAGGCTCCACCCTCATGACCTCATCACCTCCCAAAGGCCTCACCTCCTAATATTATCATATTGGATATTAGGTTCTAACATATGAATTTTGGGGAGACACCAACATTCGGACCATAGCAACAGCCTTGAGCATAAATAATGGTTAAAATTCATGTTGAATATTAATACTGTAAATCAGTGTTGATTAATAAGGGTTTATTAATGCTGAAAATATATGCTACCAGTATCTATCTGAACAAGTTACAAAAAATACAACCAATTGAACTCAAAGACATTAGAAGAAGGTCAATTAAGGTAAGAACAAATATTAATAAAATGCAAACAGGAATCATTTCTAAACTTGTGGAGACCTCTGAAAATCCTCTCCTTACAAAAAAAAAATCCTAACACTTGCAATAATTATCAAAATTAAAATTTTCAAAACTCTGCTAATGAGCCTAAAACCTGCAGCAATGTGAGGAGAGTTTATTCAAGAAAGATGGTTGAATTTTGGTACCAGAAGGAAGCTTTGTGGTGTTTTCACTTGGTCTGTTCCCCTAGCCCTCTCCCCAATTTCATGGTAGCCTTGGAAACCAGCCTTGAAAACACCATAGCTGTGAAAACGAATAGTCTAACAGACGCTGGATGGGGCGGAATGAAAATAGAGCACCTCGAAAAGCTCCACGTCAGGAAAAATTTCTTTATTTGACCTGGAAGCTTTAAGGAGAGGCATCATTGGCAGAATTTGTTTTTATTTAACTTGACTGAGAGCTTGTGCAATGGGAAAAGCTGTTCCCACGCTGTGACTGTCAACGGTAATCATTCTTCTCAACTGCCCATGAAACACGTTCTTATCCAGACCAGGACTTAGGTCATATGATCAGCCTCAACGAATTTAAGGCGATTGAAATCATACAGTTATGCCTCTGATCCAGAAAGAAAAAATTTAGCAACAACAGAAGAAAATTTGGGAAATTTGCCAAATATGTGGAAATTAGCACACTAATAAAATACAGTAGGTCAAAGAAAAAATCAGAACAGACGTTAGATAATGATATGACACTAATGAAGATGAAAACACAATGTACCAAAATGTATCCAATTTTGCGCACTTTGTACAGCTAAAGTAGTGCTTAAAGGGCAATTTATAGCAGTCAATGTTTTCATGTAAAATTAAGAACGTCTCAAAGCAGTAACCCAATATTCACTTTAAGATTGTAGGTTAAGAAGACCAAATTAAACCAAACACAAGCAGGAGGAAAGAAATAGTGAATATTGGAGTGGAAATAAATGAAATAGAAAAATAGGAAAATGATAGAGAAAAATCAAAGTTTGGTTCTTTGAAAAGATCAACTAAATTGACAAATCTTTACCTAATCAAAAAGGATGATTCAAGTGATTGCAATTGGGAATAAAAGAGAGACACTACTACTGAACTTACAGAAATAAACATGATTATAAGAGAATGCAATGAATAATCATGTGCATGTTAGACAACCTAGCTGAATGGACAAATTCCGGGAAAGATAAAACGTACTTAGATTGACTTAAAAAATTAGAAAATCTGAATAGACCTGTAACAAGTTAAGAGATTGAATCAGTGATTAAAAACAAACGAACAAACAGAAAATGTGAAACTTCTTTCAAAGAAAAGCCCAGGACCAGATGGCTTCACTGGTGAAAATAATACTTTTTTTTCATAATTTTTCATAATTTCATGAACCCTTTCAAAAATTTAGAAGAGGAGAAAACTCTTCCCAAGTTCTTCTGTGAGGGCTGTATTGCCCTGACACCAAAACCAGGCAAAGATATCAGGAGAAAAAAAACGTTACATACAACCAATTATTTTGTATAAATGTATGTGAAACATTCCTCAACAACATTCAGGCAAACCAAATTTGGCACCATTATTGTAATGATTTTGCATCATGACAAAATGACATAGAGATTTATTTTGGTAAAATTTCATTGATAAGGAATACATTTCAGAAGTTTTTATGAGGAGAGGGCATTTTCTGGATGTGAAAGGAAATCGTGGTGGATTAGGACTTTTCATTTGCATGACTTCACTCTTGAATGCAATGGGAGAAGTGTGTAACCTGTCAAGGGGATATTTCTGTATCCATCCGTGAAACACTCACCCAGTGGAGCTGAGAGCCCAATTTCACGCTTGCCAAGATGCAGCATCTCGGTAAGACTCATTTTCCCCAGGTGGTTGTTAAGTGAGGACACCAATGCAGAAAACTGGCTAGGCTAATGTCCGCTGCACAAGCCCTGACATCTTAACACAGAGTAAGTTAAGAAAATAGTATTGATACACAGACTCACAACACACGGCATATGACGTAGTTCTATAATATGTATCGATGAAGAATCCTTGATTCCAAATCTACACACAGGAGGAGAAACCTCAGAAAAGCTTTGGGGAATACATTTTAAAGCATTTCAGCAAAACCAGGATTTTAAACAGACTTTGCATGTCAGTATTGAAAGTAGTCTTAATTTGTCACCCTAGGTGAAGGGTAGAGAGGAGGTATCTCTACAATTGAAACACCTTGCAAAGGGGGCATAGTTGATATTTTCATTAGATAAGCTAATAGATTTACATAGTTTATAGATAAATGTGTGAGTTGAGAATTAAACCATCAACTCAATTTGAATGTGTGTGTTGCAGAAAATGGTTTTTAATCATGGAGATAATCATCCCCAGACGTAATGACAGAATTGCAAATATTAGCTGCAAATATGCATTTTTCAACTATTGGAGAAGATTGAAATGTTTTATCATGTGTTGGCAAAAGATAAAAAATAATAACCTCCAGTATATTTTGGATGAGGATGCCACTTGATTCTATCTTTTTAGGGGATGTTTTTGCAATATTTGCAAAGTTAAAAACATAACATTAAAGAAAATCCCATTTTTCCATTGATTCCAATTTTTGAAATTCATACTGACAACACATGCTCACATGTGCCCCAACCTGTTAGTGTAAGAAAAAATAGCATTTTTTAAAGTAGCAATATATTATAATACATCAAATTTCCACATAGTTTAGTTAAATAAATGGTACCACATCAATTTTGTATAATAAAACACAGACCTTATAAAAAGGGTGATTTGTATTTTGTAATATAAAAATATTTAGTGTAAATGTAGGCATTCAAGAATAAAATTGAAA
>RJWJ010049091.1:0-10366 GCA_004363605.1 Indri indri | reverse complement strand
ACTTCCTCCTGGCCCCGCTGCTGCGGTTTTGTGCCACCAGCAGCTCCAGTCAGCGCTGCTCTAAAAGGCGGGGCCGGAGGGTCAGGTGAGGGCGCAGCCAGCAGACAGACCACCGCAGGGAAGCCGGCATGTCACTGAAGCCCCCAGACAGGGTTTCACATGCTTTTCGAAGCGCAAGGTTGTGGCTACTCATGTACCATGAGGTCTTGGCAGTCTGAACCTTTATTTCCACTAATTAGGGTGGCGAGTTTTAACGCCAGTGCCTTGAAATTTAAGAAACAGCTGCACGTGAGAGTCAGACTTAATTGACAGATGCTGAAGTACTTTAAAGAGAGCTTCGGGTCTCAGTAGAACGTTCTGACTATAAACCTAGTGCAAAAATAATGTCGTATGCCAATGAACTAGTAAATTGCTCCTCGTGGGGGTTTCCCAGAGGGGACGGCAGTTGGTTCAGACGTCTCCGCGCCTGCACCGGTGCCCGGCTCCCTGCACATCCCCCCTCCTGCCCCGCCACCTCCAGCTCCTCTCTGCGGGGACCGCCTCATCCCAGGCCCGTGTCATCTCGCCCTGTCCTCGCACCCGTGGCTGCCCGTCTGCTGGCTTCGCACCTTTCCGCTTCCCTCCATTCTCCAACGTTCAGCCTTCTAGAATTCAGTCTCAATCCCACCAGGACTCCCCGCTGCTCTCGGGATGAATCTATCATGCCCGGGCCCTCCCTAGACCCGTCAGATCCCCCCGTACCAGCCCACCGCGCAGCCTGCGGCTCGGGTCTAGCTTTCCTGCACGGCCCATCCCCCTGCTGCCCACCCGGGGAGCTTTACTCCTGGTTGAAGGCCAGGCCAGGGCTACCTTTTGTAGCTTTCCCTTAGACTTCCACTTTTCCTCCTGTCTTTTCCCTGGGAAATAGTCTTTCAACGTCCCAGGGTTTATATCTTTCCCACTAAGATTCTCTCTGGCACCAGTGGGTTCACTTCTATCTTCTTAGAATCCTAGACTTCGGGATCAAAAGGGACCCATGGAGTCATCTGCTTCAATCCCTCTTTCTGTTCATCATGCGTCCAATTCTGCATCTCAAACTCTCTAAGTGAGACCCACACCTGCTTGCATAGCTCTGGCGACAGGGAGCTCACTCCCTTAAGAGTGAACATCCTTCAGAGTGCCACCTCTGAAGCCAGACTGAGGAGAAACTTCTCTACCTTGGGAGTAAGTTTCCTCCCACCATGGTCCTCCACATTTGGCCATGGTCCTCTGGGGTCTTTCAGAAAAAGCCTAACCCTGTTCCCTGGCTGGCCCTTGAGAGCTATGACAGAATTCACAAAGTCCCTACTCTAAACCTTCCCTTTTGCAATCTTTTAGCATCCCAAGCTCCTAAAATTATTCCTCTTGTGCTTGGTGTCAAGTCCTTCTGCCTTCTTTCCCTGCTACCCAAAGATTAGGAATGTCCCCAACTCCCCTAGTTTGTTTTGTATTAGGGTCCCTTCCCTGTCCTGGCCATAGTGGATTCTGAAGGCACCTCAGAGAGCTGTTTTCCCTACAGTGTGGCTTCTAGTCTAAAATGGAATTTCTCAGACATGGACTGAAGACAGCAGAATCACCACCTCCTTCATTCTAGAAACTCTATTTCTATTAATGCAGCCATATCAGGCTATTAACACAGGCCAAGTTGTTGGTGAGAACTCGCCCACTTCTACCATGCTGCCGCTAGTATCTCCTGAGGGCAGGACTTGACGATTCTCCCCATCAAACCCGTGCTACTTTAGCAGCTATAGAGTGACATTTATTTAAGCATCTACTTCTTACTCTGGCATTTTATCGCTAGTCCTCAAAACAGTTTAGCAACAGAAGTACTGGCTATTGCTCCCTCCCTTGCTTGCAAAAAAAAAAAAAGTAAAAGCTTTAACTGTGATAAGATATGCAAAGCATAAAATTTACCATCTTAACCATTTTTAAGTGTACGGTTCAGTAGTGTCAAGGACACACTCACACTGTTGTACAGCCAATCTCCAGAGTTTTTTCACCTGGCAAAACTGAAATTCTGTACCCATTTAACAACGAATTCCCGCTTCCCTTCCCCCAGCCCCTGGCACCCACCATTCCACTTCCTGCCTCTATGACCCGCTTGACTCTCGAGGCCTCATGCAGGCGGAATCATACCGTATTTGTCTTTTTTGTGCCTGGCCATTTCCCCTGGCATAATGTCCTCACGGTTTTAAGTTGAAGAAATTTAAAAGGTTAAGAGACCTGTCAAGGCCACACAGTCAGGAAGTTGGGACCTGAACCAAGTGTCACCTTGGAGTTGGCACCTTTCCCTACAGGCCTCTCCTAAGACTGGGATCCACCAAGTGACTTCAGGACCTCGAGAAGGGCATTGACTCTGCCAAACTTCCTCATTCCCCGGGGGCTGCCCAAGACCACAGAGAATTGGCTCCAATGATGTGTTTGATGTTCACAGAATACGCCCAACAAACGTGAGCTCCCTGCAAAGTGCCACCCGAAGCGGGGCAAGCCCAGGACTGGCCTGGGGGCCAGAGAAGGAGGTAGAGGGAAATGTGAGAAATGCAAATGGTGATCATGTGACAAGGAAGGCCAATGCCTTCCAGTAACACTTCTGACTCGGTCTCTGCAGAGCTGAGCAGTACAGACCCCGACAGCCAAAGGGCGAGCAAACCAGCTGCACAAACCAGGCCGATGGAGGCGCGGCAGTGCTTCACGGCCACGAACCGCGGGGGCTGATGCACTCGGGACTCAGTTTGAAAGAAAGGCCGCGCTGGCGGGTGTGCTGCATCCCCATTTCTGGGTGTGGCAGCCAAGAGTCCAGGCTCCAAAGCCAGACCGTGGGGGTTCTGGTCCTCGCTCTGCAACTGACCAGCCACTGACCTCAGTTTCCCCATCTGTGACACAGGAACCATCCCGGCACTGAGCTCAGTGGAAGCTGTGAGGGCTGAGTGAGTCCATCCAGGTACAGGGCTCAGAACAGAGCTGGGCACAGTCAGCCCCGAGCCGTGTCTGCCATTCTATCCCTACGACAGTGAGTCCTACAAGGCAGGCCTCAGGGCATGCACTCTACACGTCCTGATGGACTGTCCTTCATATGCCAGGCCCAGGACTCCTGTGGTGAGCAGAGTATCCAGCAGGGGGACCCCCAAAAGAAACCCACTCGTTCCATGATCATTCTCATGCATCTTTCACACTGTGACTTTCAGTTGTTTTGTTGACCAAGGAGCCAACAAGGATGCTTGTCCCTCAGCATTTGGGGTGGGGGAGGCCCCACATGGAATTCTCAGAAGTGGTTGCGGAGATCCCAGAAGGACTTTCATCCCACGGGGCTGGGCTTGCCTGGGCCACTGGAGGCCAGTGCCTGAGGCAACCCAGCTGCAAAGCTGAGCCGGGACAGGCCATGGCCCACAGCCTTCTGGGCTGAGCAACCTGTCACAGCTTTGGCTGCTTCTCCCCCAAAATAAAGAAAATAAATGGCACTGGGGAACCTTCCTTCCTTTCAGAGCAGCAGCATCATTCGCTAAAGCAAAGTGTTTTGCGGTTCCGTGGAGTCCCTGGGGAAGGAAGGGGCTCTTCAGGGTGGCTCAATTGTCCAGGCAGCTGAGTGTCTAGAGCCACCAACACTACATGCCTGTTTTGTGCCAGACACTGAGCTGGGCACTTCCTGCTGGGACTCTCAGACAATGAGTATCAGCCAAGAGGGGCCGAGCCCTCTCGGAGCAAGCGGTTGCGACCTGTGAAGGTGGCGGTGACCAAATTCTCACTAGTGTAACTCGTGGCATGAACCTGTGGCATGGCGGATGCCAGGACCAGAGACAGACAGTTACAGGATGGATTAAGAAAAAGAAACAGCCACAGTGTCATGGATGTTCACCATGGATGTGTCCGATGCTGGGACCACATGAAAGGCTTTGCCAAGGAAATAACGCTTTGGACGTTTCATGAATTTTCCTACTTCTCACAGCATCAGAAAAAGTGGCAATGTGGACATATTTAAGTAAAAAGCACAAGAATAACCGGCCTTCTAGCTTAGAGTGACGCATCGCCCAAGATGGCAGCCATGGCCGCTGGTGTGGTCTTAGGCCTCGAACCCGTGGCATCCTACCTGGTTCGCTCTCTCCAGGTCTGTCATGATCATTTCAATCTCGTCGGCCCTGGAAGGACGAGAGGGAGACAGTGCGTTAGTCACAGGAGGTGGCTCAGAGTGCAGCAGAGGGACCGTTCACGTGGGTGAGGACATCCCAGAGCAGGGGAGAGAAGGGCCGTGCAGACCCCTGGGGGGTCACCAATGCCCGTCGTTGGGGGGAGGCACTATGGTAATCACGAGTTTGGGGCCCGCAGGCTGCCTGCCTTTCAGGAGCTCCCAATCCCGTTGGGGAGACACAGCCATGAAAACACAGCATGTCCCACCAAGGTTCAGACAGAGCTCAGAACAGAGTGCTCTAGAAGAGAGGAGAGGTGAATTCTCCTTGGGGGAGGGGTCAGGGAAGGCTTCACAGGAGGTGATGGGTGAGCAGGGTTTTGAAGGATGAGTAGAAGTTTGCCAGGTAGGGTGTGGGAGAAGGAGCTGGGGACAAGACACTTGGCAGTGAAGGCCTCACCAGGACTGAGGGACCTGAGAGAAGGTGGCTGGCTGTGGGGGCGGCAGGCAGGTAAGAATGGAGATGCAGGTCGGGCGACCCTGCAGTCTGCACCACAAACCCCGTGTTCACCGTTGTCACCTGGCCTGCCCAGAAAAGCAGATTTCCCAGTCCCGTCCTGTTTTGCTTTTTTCTCTTTTAAAAAGCACTTCCTTGAGCAATCTGAGGGCAAATACATGGTTCCAACACAACATCACGCGAGAGGAACGCTCAGAGTCCTCCTGAGAAGGGCACAGCCAATTCCCAAAGTACTTGGAAGGTCAGGTTAGGACCAGGGACAAATCACTGTCCCAACACCTGTGAGCCCGGTCCTGAGGACGGCTCCTGCTAGGAGGCCACAGGCTGGGACCGTCTGTGACTCGAGGGAGGTTTCAGCCCATGGGCCGTGGAGCGGGATGTTGCAGCCACAGACACCCTGCCTGCTGCTCTGGGCCCTCCTGCTGTGGCCTCCTGCCACCTGCTCCAAGTCCGCAGCACCCGCTCTCTCCGCGGCCTGCAGGCTTCACCCGACCCTCGCTGTGCGCACGGCCCTCGTACACCAGGCTCCTGTTCCCAGGGCTGCACCCACTGCTCAGCCCGTGTGCTCCAGCAGCCCCCCTCCACGTGCGGGACCCTGAAGAGCCAGGCTCCACCTGCACTGTCTGCCTGGGCTGCACCTCCTACGCTCCCCGCTCTGCCCGTCCTTCCCAGCCCCTCCCAGTGGCTCCATCTCTGGGAGTGGCACGATGCCTTCTCCCTAGTTTGCAGGTTTGAGTTTTTCATATGATTCCCCCATACTCGGTGAGCTCTCTGCAGGCCAGGCTGGGTGTCACCTTTGCCCTAAACCTGTAGGACTTCAAGCCAGACTAGAGGCCAGAGTCCCCAGTGTGGCCTGTCCTGCCAGCAACAGCCCAGGGCACCCGGACAGGCCTATGGGAGTTCTTCCTTCCTCCTGGAACCTGCTTCACTGGTCCTAAGGGGGCACAGGCTAAACAAGTGTGCCCCCCTACTCCACCCCCACTATGGTTTGCACGTGGTTGGTTTGTCCCTGTCAAGGCTCATGTTGGTATTTGATCCTCAGTGTGGCCCAGTGGGAGGCGTTTGGGTCCCTCGCGAATGGCTTGGCGCTGTCCTCCTGGTAGTGAGTGAGTCCTCACTCTGATGACACTGGATTCGTTCTGGAGGGAAAGGGTTAGCGCCTCTGAGAGCAGGTTGCCATAAAGCCAGGGCACCCCTTGGGTTTCCCTCTTGGCACGTGTCTAATTCCTCTTTGCCCTTCTCTGCTGCGTTATGTCGTGGTACGGAACCCCTCGCCAGAAGCCAGGGCCGTGCCCTTGAACTTCCCAGCCTGTGCAACCATAAGCTAAATAAACCTCTTTTCTTTATAAATTACCCAGCCTCAGATAGTCTGTTACAGCAACATAAAATGGACCGAGGCACATCCTTGGTCCTGAGAGGTGGAAAATCTGTCTTCAGGCCCCAGGGCTGGTCTATTTTTGTGGCCTGAGGCTTCTCCAGCCTTGAACTGCACACTGTGATTTGAGGCAATCTTATCAACTCCCAGCAGCATGACCAGGGTAACAGACGCCTTGTGATCAGGTTCAACGCTCATTGTATCTGTTTGAAATAATATCCGGCTTTCAGACTGGTCTGAGAAAAAAGTCTGGAACAGCTCATCAAATGGCCTAGTTAAATGAAGCTATTTTAAGGACGATTTCATGAAGAAGGCAGTGTCTTTGTAAGATAAATACCCCCGCTGGGCCTCAGCAGTGAAGCGCTGGGTGCAAGGGGACGGGGAGGGGTGGAGGGGTCAGGGGTGGCTTAAACTGAAACATCTCACTGCATCGTCTCAAACTGAAACCCCCAAGATCTTACAGAAAAACTGCTGTGCAGAGATAGTCTAAAAACAACAAAGGGTTAAAAAAATCATTAAAGTGTTAAGGGTCTTAACCACGCAGAAGAGACTAATCAACAGTCAGTACAGACAGCGGCTGCCTTGACAACCTGTTGTTGAAGGACTCAGAGGGTGTGAACTCTCTCGGATACAAAATGAAACTAAAAGCTTCTAAATTTTCCTTAAGGCAAATCACAAGTTTTAAACACAGGTTCGAACTTTAATCAGACGGTTATTCATCGGGAATTTACAAAGTCCAGGTGCACATGGACAATTTCGCTGGCTCCTGGCGCCGACACGCATTTGCTGGCTCATCCGTGAGCGTTTGAGTGTTTCTGACACTTGTGGGTCTTCTGGTCTTCTGTGGGTCTTGTGGGTCTGCTGGGACGGGCACATGGAGTCACAGACGTGGCTCCCGCGTATCTTGGCGGCGCCGCAGATGTAGAAGAAAAAGATGGAAATACGTGGCTGCCAAGTACCCAAAATGAGATCTGCAGGGGAAAGGAGGTGAGGACATCCAGCTCCTCCCACTCCCACGAGCTCATCAGCAGAGCTGGCGGCAGAACAAGGGAGGTGGATGGGTCTAGGTGAGGACTTTGCCTAACTAACTCCTCCCAAAGCCCTACCATCTCTCTTAAACTCTGGCTAATTTATTTTCATTCAAACATTTCTTCTGCTGTTGGGGGCTCCTACTATTCGGACACTGTTGGCACACCTGCTTCTGTCTTCCACATCATTCAATCTTTCTTTTACGTTTTGCTATTTCTTTATCCTTTCTTGCCTCCTTCTGGAAGTTTCTTGAACTTGAGCTAACTGGTATTTACCTGCACCCACAGTGCAATTTATCCTTTCTTTTCTGCTCCTTAGTTATTTGATTTTTCATACCTGTTATTTCCACTTGGGTCATTGGAAAGTTACTCCTGGCTTTTGCTGTACATTGCTAACATCTTCCCTTGTTTCCCTGAGTGCATTTCTCATGCTTATTTCGTTTCTGAGGCCCATCTGCCCTGCTCCAGATCACATACACTGTTGGGTTGTGGGGTCTGTCTTTCAGAGGGGCTGTTCTCCTCTGGGGCCACAGTAGAAAAGACTAATCTACAGTCAATACACAAAGCTGCTTCTGCTGTGTGCTCAGGGCCCCCTGGGGATACCAGCTACTCTTTCTGGCAAGTACCTGGGGAGAGGACAGAGAAGTCAGCCCTGCTGTGTGTCTCAAGACAGACTGAAGAAGGAAAACACACAGTAGGTGCTTGATACGTTTTTGCTGAATGAACGAAGTGGGGAGGGGATGACCCCAGACCCTTCCCTGGTGACCCCCTCTGCTGCTCCTCCACCAGGAAAACCCATGGAGCTTAATCCTCTGGGAGAAGTAGTACCAGGATGGGGCAGTCCCCCTGAGTGCTGGCCCAACCCACTGTTTTCATCAATACCTCACTCCTGGCCTGGCTGTTGCCAGTGTCCAAGGGATCAGGGCTCAGACACACCCCGGGCATGGAGAAGAGAGGGGTTCTACAGAGGCCAGATCGATGGGGTGGGGATCCCTGGGGGCTGGGAAGTGGCGTCTGGATCCTGCCACGTTTGTGGGGCCTGGAAGCCTCCTGGCAAATCCCGGCATAGACTCTGGATTTCTTCTCAGACAGTGAGTGGCTTTGGATATTCATTAGGAAACCTAATATCCAGAAAACCATGCCTCACCTCCAAAAGATTTCAAGTCACTTATAAAAATTTAGTCACATTTAAACAGGAAGGTGCAGCCTTGACAGTTTGAGGCAATCCCTGGAAATGAATCTCAAGTTTTCCATCTACTGGTCAGTTTCACTTTGGTTACTAAGCAACTGATAAACTGACCAAAATATTTAATGTGATAACAACGGCTGTACTTACCTTTCGTTATGAGAGCAACTCTCGTCTTTCCCAACCTTTCAAATGACAATGACAACACTGAGCTCTGCTGCTGCAGGGCAGGCCTATTCAGCACCAGGGCTCCTGGTGACAGCTGGGCCTGGCAGTTCCCACTCACAGAAGGGAACAGAAACCACAGGAGGAGACAATGGGAGGAACCAGGGATGCAGTTGGCGAGGAAAAGTTCAGATTATTATTTTCATTGTTCTTAGGGGGCATCATGCTTTTTAAAGGCCCCCCGCCAAAAACCCAAAACAAAGTAGCTGGGTATTTAAATACGATTGGGGTTCCGAAGATGGGAAGCGGGCTCATCAGCATCTGCGGACCAGGACCAAGATGGTGGGTCTGGCCTCGAGGTGCCCTGTGCTGAGTTTTCATAATCCATTCATCCTCCAAACAGCCGCCCACACCCAACAAAACTCATCCTGCCAAACTGTCCTGAATAAGTAGTATGAAGATGCCCAGGGGTTATCACCACAACTATAAATGTTATCTCAGAAATACAGTAATGAATTAAATTGCGTGGGCTTTCGCAGCGTGAGTGTCAACAATATCCCAGGGGCTTTCATTCTTTCCGTTCTGAAGGCTCAACTACCCATCAGTATCTGGAACCTGACATTAGCCTAAAATCATTTATTTTCCAAAGTCCATAATAACCGCACATATTGTTTGCTCAGCAAAACGATTTATTATAAAAATTTAGTTCTCTCACCTTTTTACGAGCTGACAAAACAGCTTCCACTGATCTATTAACCTGCACACGGCATTATGTGCCGCTCTGACTTCGAATAGCAGATAATTTCAGTTTGGCCTAGAATATGTAGTTCATTCAATCAGTTCCCTACAGATCATTTCAGGGTATTCTCTGGGCTAACGCACAATTTTTATGAGGAACTGAAAAGGACACGGTCAAGGTCGATGGAAGGGAAATTGTATCCACGCTCGAAACTTGGTATTTACTTCCACAAGAGCCTCCGGAGTGCTAATGCATGGCACCAGGGCAAGGCCTGTGCATATTTCAACACCCAACAATCATGCCGACATCAGGAGCTGTTAAACAAAGTACATCCACGGGGCAGTCAAAAAAACCGTACAGGGCGGCCCTCAAAGATCAGTGTATCTTCCTGGACTCAAGTCAAAAGCCAACAGTCTCAATACTAGATTGTAAAGTTCTTTGGCATCAAAAGAAGAAATAACTAAAGATTAATTCTTCCTGCTTTAAAAAAAAAGCCAAAATGCTTGATAAAGTGAATGTTCCCCCTTCGCCCCGGGTGCTGCATGTCACAGCCTAGTTGTTCTTAAGGTGGGTCATTTTCGTGACAACCTACACCCCAGGCGAAGCTTGCTTAGCCCCAGAGAAGGCACGTCCCATGTGCTGCTCCAGCGCGGGCAATGTCCCTCCCCGACGGGTGTAAGCCCAGCCAGGCTGCAGGAGGGTAGACTCTGATCACAATGCCTGCTGAGCACCTGCTGGCCACCACGCCTGAGAGAAACAAGTGTCCCAAGGGCTGAGCCGGCCATGGCACAAGGGTACACCCTGCACGTCCTAGGAGCACAGCAGAGGCACTGACAGTGGGAAGGTGGGCAGGGCCCACTTCCGCCAACTCAGAGGGAGACACAGGGCTCTGCAGACACGAGCAGGAACAGTCTGGGGGAGGAGAGGACACCCGGCCTGGATCCTGGAAGATGAGGACGAGCTTACTGAGCAGAGGGAGGAACAACCTTCCAGAGAGAGGAGAGAACTACAACGGGGTCGGCCCAAGTCTGTGCCAACTTTCCTGTTGCTGTCTTGCGTTTTCATGGTATCCCACGACTTGTCAGCCCAGAAAGACAGCACGGTCTCTCCCGCTCCCTCCTCACGCCTCTCATTTCCTTCTCTCGGATAACCGCGCCGACCGGTGCCTCCGGAACTACGTTAAACACGAGGACGACAGCGCAGACCCGTGTCCAGGGT
>RJWJ010049090.1:0-10369 GCA_004363605.1 Indri indri | reverse complement strand
TAACAGCAACTCAATGTTATCCTTATAAAAATTGACAAAGGCCACAAAGGAGGTGCTCATTCATTTTCAAGATATCTTTTCAATTATTCTTTCTTACATGTGCATACCAAATTTAGATGTACAAGTGTCCCATCCATTCTATTATCAGATCATTGAATCCTCCAACTCAAGATTGGGAAAAAGTTTGACTATCATGTAGTTCAACAGCTCATCAAGAATCCCCTGTATTGCATTAATCCTGGGCCATAAGTTACTTTTTTTTTGAGATGGAGGTCTCCATATGTTACCCAGACTGGCCTCTGCTCCTGGGCTCAAGTAATCCTCTAGTATCATCCTCCTTGGCAGCTGGAATTACTGGCAAAAGCCACCCCAATCCCAACCCCATCAACTTGCTTTTGAAGAGTGCCAATAACAGAATCTCTTACCTACTTAGCAATCCATTTCCTGCTAGAACCACTTTGACAATGAAAATTTTTGCTGTTTCCTGCTCACCAAGCCATAACTTTGTCTGCACATTTTGGTCATAATAGATAAGACTAATCATTTTTCTAAATGATAAACCCCTTTCCTTCAAATATTTGAATACAGAGTTCCTATATGACAGAAGCCTTATTTTATCTGGGTTAAAATGATAAATTATTTAAATTTTATTTGAATGCCATTGATCCTTCATTCTCCCATTTACCAGCCAGTCCTCTATTTTTAGAGATGTTTCCTGTGAGTGGACACTACTGAGCATGTTTTAAGATTCATTTTTGTTTTTAAGTACTATCAAGCACACAGTATGCAAAAGACATTGTAGTAGGCACACACCATCAGTTGCTTACATTTATTTGTTAACAATCCAATAATTATAACGGTGATGTCAACAAATACTTGTTCACTATACTTCTTTATAGTTTGAAAAAAATTAAAAATTATTTTATTTTATTTTCCCAGAATTTTTGTCAGGTCAGTAAGGGGAGTCTTTCTATTTTTAATTTTATTTGCAACATTATAGAGGTTTGGACTGGCCCAAATAAATGACAGATAGTTCCAGGAATATGTTGAGGTCTTTTAACACCAAAGATCAGGTGTTCCCTGCTACAGGCATCAACAACTCTTATCTTTTTTCAAAATAATTTTTGATTCCCAAGTAATAAAGGTGGAAGATATCTCTTACGAATCTCCATCATTTTAGAAAACATTTATGATTATTAAGTAACATTGAGAAGAACCAAGATCTTGATTTTCTTTAACAGAGGCTGCGGTTCATTTTTTTTCTCACGTTAGAAAAAGAAATGATCTTAGAAATGTCGCACAATAGGAAAGAAACCTAAGAAAGGAGATGTACTCAATTCAAGGGACGAATAATTTTTCAGCGAAAGCAAGGTAAAGAAAATGTAGGGCATGCCTTAAGATTTTTACCCACAAAATTTGAGAAAATTAGGATTTAAAAGAGACCTATCGACATAAAAGAAAAACATCAGAATTACATAATTCAATGCAAAGACTAAGAAAACTAACCACTAATCAAAGAGAATTTTTAAATTTCCTGAGATAATTGTTAAATAACCAATAAAAGCAATAACCTCACCTGAACAAAGGAGACGTCCTCTTTGCAAAACCCTGAATCTTCCTGTATCAAAAGAGGCTCATTTTTCTCACAGCTCTCTTGGCTGATGAGCGTGTCCGCATAGTTCGGTTGAGGGAAGATGATGTGACTCTTCCCCGAGTCCGCGGTGAGGGAGACCTCGTGGGAATACGTCTGCAGGAAAGCCCGCACCCCTTCCACACCCACAAGGTGTGAGGCGGGCATGCTCGCCAATGCGTCTCCCGCAACTTGCAGCAGGCGTGACTTGTGCCAGCGCCGCAGCCTGAGCGCCAGCAGCACAATGATGAAGGCGAGAAAGACACAGGAGACCGTGGTCACTGCCACCACCAGGTACAGCGTGAGGTCGGAGTCGTAAGGGCCGGCAGAGGGCTCAAGGCTGCCCAGGTCAGCCAGGACTTCAGGGATGCTGTCGGCCACAGCCACGGTGAGTGTGACGGTGGCTGAGAGAGGGGGCTGGCCGTGGTCCTGGACGGCCACCACGAGGCTCTGCTTGAGCGCATCTCTGTCCAGCAGGGCCCGCGCTGTGCGCACCTCTCCCGTATGCAGCCCCACTGCGAAGAGCCCAGGCTCGCTGGCCTTGAGCAGGCGATAGGACAGCCAGGCGTTCTGGCCCGAGTCTCTGTCCACAGCGACCACCTTGGTCACCAGGTAGCCGGGCTCTGCGGAGCGGGGCGCCAGCTCCACACCTGTGGAGCCGTCAGTGGGAAGGGCAGGGTACAGGATTTCCGGCGCATTGTCATTCTGGTCCAGCACGAACAGGCTCAGCGACACGTTGCTGCTCAGTGGAGGGTTTCCGCTGTCGCTGGCTGTCACCAGTAGTTGCAGGTCTCTAAACTGCTCGTAGTCGAAGGAGCGCAGCGCATACAGAACTCCGGTGTTGGAGTTGATAGAGACAAAGGAGGATAGAGGCGCCCCCTGGAGGGTATCTTCCGCCAGGGAGTAGGAGACTCGGGCGTTCTCGTCGCTGTCTGGGTCAAGAGCCTTCACAGAAAAGATAGAGGCGCCCCTGGGGTTGTTCTCAGGGATATAGACTGAGTAGAACGAGTGGGGGAAGGTGGGCGGGTTGTCGTTGGTGTCTGCCACGGTTAGAGAGATGAGCGTTTCTGTAGACAGAGGCGGCATTCCCTTGTCTGTGGCTGTCACACTGATGTTGTACAATGACACCTCCTCCCGGTCTAGAAATGAATTTGTTACTAATCGATAATAATTGTCTACTGATTTTTCCAATTCAAAAGGAAGACTTCTCGGGATGGAACACGTTACCAAGCCATTCAGTCCAGAGTCTCGATCATACACTTGGAAAAGAGCGATGACTGTTCCTGGAGGGGCACTTTCTGCAATTGTTCTGCTTCCAGATGTCACAACCACTTCTGGAACATTATCATTGACATCCAAGATAGTTATTAAGACTTTTGCTCTGTCCCAAAGACCTGGCCGATCCCGGGCTTCGACATCCAGCTCATAAAAGCTAGAGTCCTCATAGTCTAGATTCGCAGAAGTTGAAATTTCTCCAGTCAAAAAATTCAAGCGGAAAATTTGTGAGATCTTTTCCGGAATCTTCACAAAGGAATAAGTTACTTCCGCGTGGGCCCCTTCATCCTGGTCGGTGGCATTTACTGACAACACTGCTGTACCTACTGACAGATTTTCAGGAACACTCACACGGTAGACAGGCTGAGTAAACACTGGAGCGTTGTCATTCGCATCTAGGACAGTTACCAGAATTCGTGCCACACCTGAGCGGACAGGGTCACCACCATCCATGGCAGTAAGGACCAGGTGGTAAGCGGCTTCTTCCTCCCGGTCCAGGGAGCGATCCAGCACCAGCTCCGGGTACTTGAGTCCATTGGCTTCGCTTTGCACGTCCACTGAGAAGTGACTATTAGCGCTGAGCTTAAAGCCCTGAAGAGAGTTTATTCCCACATCAGGGTCATAGACCTCCATTAGTAGAAAACGAGAGGATGGAGCTGCATTTTCGAGAATTTTCACTTCCAACTCTTCTCTTAAGAATCGGGGTGAATTGTCATTAATGTCCACTATTTCGACTTCCACGGGATAAAGATTCAGTTTATCCTCTACAAGGATGTTAAAACTCACCAGACACCGCGGGTTCTCAGCGCAGAGCTCCTCCCGGTCTATCCTGCCAGCCGTGACCAAGCTGCCGCTCCGCGGGTTCAAAGAGAAAAGCTGTGTCCTACCTCTGGAGACGATGCGGACTCCGCGCTCCGCCAGCTCTTGGGGTTCTAGCCCCAGGTCCTTGGCGATGTTGCCCACGAAGGAGCCTTTCTCCAGCTCCTCGAGAATAGAGTAGCGGATCTGCCGGGTCGCCGCCCCCCACAGCGTCCCCAGGAGCGTGAAAAGCAGGAGCAGCTCGCTCCGCTGCCGGCGCCTCTGCGGAGCCGCCATTACTGGCTTGTTACAGCTTCTCCAGGATCAGGAGTAGGAAGAACAGGTCCACATCTCTTGCGTTTCTCAGAATTAGAGGTCAAGGTTCTTAAACAAGCAGAGGCCAGATGTGAAGTGTTCCAGGTCAGAATTTCTGCGCTGCTTTCATGTCTGATCTGCTTTGTGTTAGTGGGTATAATTCGAGTTCCCACTGATTTTCTTGCCCGGGTTAGTGAACAGCGACGCTTAGAGTCCTAAATTAATACTGCACCATTTTGTGAAATTGCCATACAGAGGATTTTATTTCTGCTAAATCTAAAGAGATGACACTCATAATACTTCTCTCCCCAAGACGGTAAAGCATTTGGAAGAATAAAAGATATTATTTCGAGTAATTTTAATTGTTCCCTGAAATTTATCACCCATTTTTGTGAAAATATCTCTTAGGACCTTGAAGAGCAGAAATATCACGATTTTCTGTAAATCTTGAATTATCACACCCCACCATCATTTACATTTGTCCCATTTTTAATAAGGGAACCAACAACTACAAACACGTTTTGAACCAGTCAATTGCAGTGCCAGTTACAAGAGCTGCCATTTTTAGGTGCCATTATTTGTTTTTATTAGCCTAGAGATTAAGAACTACCTTGATATAGGCAACATCTATGCGTAATTTTTAAAACATGCAAAGGAAGTAAAACTATATAGACTACATTAAAAATATATCTTAAGATATATATTATGTTATAATTTTAGGATCGACAGCATTGAAACTAGGCAAACCACTTAATTGTGTAGATTTGTCTTTAATCCTGGATAAATAATATGTTTTACAATGATAGTGTGAGACAGTACTGTATTAAAAGTGTTTCTTGCACTCATATGCTTATTGCAGCACAATTCACAGTTGCAAAGATATGGAATCAACCTAAGTGTCCATCAACTGATGAGTGATAAGGAAAATGTGGTTTGTGTGTGTATATCATAGAGTACTATTCAGCAATAAGAAAGAATGAAACAATGTCTTTTGCAGCGACTTTGATGGAAGTGGAGGCCATTACCCTAAAAGAAGTAACTCAGGAACAGAAAAATAAATGCCACATGTTCTTGCTTACAAGTAGGAGCTAAACTACAACTACACAAGAGTACACAGAGTGGTATAACAGACATTGTAGACTCAAAAGTAGGGAGGCTGGAAGGGGGTGAGGGATGAAAAGTTACCTATGGGATACAATATACACTATTTGGGTGATGGGTACACCCAAAGCCCAGACTTCACCTCTACACAATATGTTTATATAACAAAATTCATGTTGTATCCCCTAAATCTATTAAAATGAAAATAAAGTACATAAAATAAAGTTTATTTTATGTTAAAAGAGGAACAAAAATGTTTCTTATTATATTGTTTTAGGACTAACTAAAATTTCAAGACCATCGCAAGGAGACATTCTATGAAAGAACAATTGCAACATAGCTAAGCTTACAAAGAGTTTTCTACCCCCCACTGTATGCCCAGAAAATCAGTAAAACACTATGAAATCAGAACGTATTTAATCCGTACACCTTTAATCTCTAATTAATGAATTGAAGCCTAATTATATTTATGGGAGGAAAGGTTTGAAGAAACTCACTTGTTTGCAGATTGCCTGAATTAGCAACCATTTTGGGATTGTCATTACCAGTACTTTCAAATTAAGAGCCTTCATCACATAAAAGATTTTGTGGTGTAGCATTTTCCAACATGTATTGAGAAATTTAAACTTTGGGGAATGTGAAGCAGCACACAGATTGCAGGAATAAGGCAAAGTCCTTGCACTGCAGTTGGGGAGAACTCCGGGTACACTCTTGAAGCAGAGTCCAGGTTGAAAGCAGCTCTCAGCGGCAGCGGGGTTGGAGGAGCCACACAAGCGCAGGGCGATCGCCTAATCACCGTGAAGAACAAGAGGACAGAGGTCAAGGCCAAGGTCACCACTAGGTGAAACTGCAGCTCTGCCTTGCGGTCAGCGCGCCTTGGGGGCGCGCGGGGCGGTCGTTAAAGTCAGGCTATATCTCTTGCGAGCTACCCACAAAGGTTAGGTTCAGAGTGGCGGTGGCCAAAAGAGGCGGCTGTCCTCGGTCTCCCACCGTAACCAGCAGGATTTGTCCAGCCGAATCCCTGTCGCTCAAGGCACACGTTGTGCCCACCTTCGTCCGTGCGCAGCCCCAGGCTGAAAAGCCCAGGCTCGCTGGCCTGCAGCACATAGTAGGACAGCCAGGCATCATATCCCTTGTCGGCGTCCACCGCCACCACTTTGGTGACCAAGTAGCCTGGCTCTGCGGCATTCGTCACTATATCAAAGAGCGCCAAGCTGTTGGCCCTCAGTGCCGGGTATACACGCGCAGGCTCACTGCGCTGAACGCCGGGAGCCTGGATGGCGGGTCTGCAGCGTCAGCTAGAAGGCGAAGGCGCACTGTGCAAACACCACGCCACTCTGTGTGCTCACCAATACCTAGGAAGATTGAGTCCACTGCTAGAGGTCCTTGGCCAGGATGGTGTAGGAGATAAGGCTACTAGGTCCCAAGCTGGGATCCAAGGCTCTGACTTGTACAATGGAGGCTCTAGGTGGGTTATTCTCAGCTACGTGGGCCATAGGAGACCTGGTGGAAAACCACAACATCGTAGTTGACGACAGCGGTGTACAGGGCGATGCACATGCTGGAGGAGGGGAGAGATTGCCTTTGTCCGTGACCGTGATTGTGACATTGTACTCCAGGATTACCAACCACGTGTTTGTATCTTGAACTATTTCTTTTTGGTTGACACAGGATTTCCTCATTAAATCCAGAATCTGTGCCATGTGTTTTGATCAGGGCAACAGGAGTCCCCATCTCAGCATCTTGTATATGTTGAGATTCAGAAGCCAGAGTTATCTAGAGAGCATTGTCATTTTCATCCAAAATCTCTGTATTTTACAATATGCAGTGTGACGGCCATCCATTGCTTCTTTGAAGAGAGCTATCTCTCTCTTCAAAGTCCAGTCCTCCACTAGTGGTGAGTTCCCCTGTTTTACTGTCCAGCTTGAATAGTTGTCTTAACTGCCTTACCAATATTGACAAAGACTTACATGATCTTGGCATTGACGTGTCCTCATGTGGGTCAGTGGCTATCACTCTTAATACTGAGAAGCTGGTGGGCAGGTTCTCTGGAACACTGACCTTCTACATGTTCTGGGTGAATAATGGGGGGGGCATGTTATCATTTGCGTCTGCCACAATTACCCTTATCTAGGTAGTACAGCTACTGGAGGGCTAGTCCCTGTCCATAGCCTTGAGGACCAGGTGTTGATGGAGCTGCTTTTCCATGTCCAGGGGGTCTTTCAATACCAGCTCTGGGTACCTACTGCCATCTGGGTTCTCCTTCTTAAATTAAAGAGAAGAGCGGTTCAGGGCTGAGGTAGTACTGCTGCAGCGAATTGACACCTACATCAGGATCTTGGGAAGATTCCAGGGCAAATGTGGCTCCAGTGAGGGCCAGTTCACTGATTTTCAGCTCAGTGATATTTTGGCTAAAAGTCGGTGGGTTGTCGTTGACATCCTGGATCAGCACAGTTATATAACAAAAGTTTAAAGGCTTTTCAGCAACCATTTCGAATTCCAGAACACACATCAACTTCTTGCCACAAATCTGCTCTCAGTCTATACGATTGCTCACAAGTAAGTCCCCATTTTCGGTGTTCATGGTAAAGAAATTCTTCTCCACACTTAACCCGAAGATTCCAAGTAGGAAAATCCCATAGGCTAAGCCCCAGATCCTTGGCGAGGTTCCCCACCAGCGAGCCCCTGGCCAGCTGCTCGAGAATAGCGTAGTGGAACTGTTCCAAGAGGGCCTGGCAGAAAAAGGCAGCAGGAAGAGAAGTGGCATTCACCTCCACCCTGCCGCGACCCTCGGTCCTAAAATGTTTCCCATCCCGCTCTCTGCGCCTATGCCTTTCTAATTCGCAGGAGAGGAGATCTCTAAACGATCCCAAGATTTCTCTGAGCAGGAAAGACTATTTTCTTGGTCGTGGAGTGTGAGTTCTCTGATGGATATCGCCTCTGTAGGAAGCCAGAGAGAGGGTACACTTTTCTCCCCAAGTTCCCTGTCTGCGGGCCATTCCGCTGCCCCGGGAGGAGCCAATACTTCGCTCGGAACTAGCCAACAGCGGCACCCCGTGCCTCTGCTACGGAACTGCAGTAGTGGTGACTAAATCAGCTCCAAATGAGCTGGTTACGAGGAAATTCTACTGTATACTGATACTCATTCTTCCCATTTTACAAGGATTTTAAGGCATTTTAAATACTTGCTATATCTTTAGTCCGACTGTCATTTCTTTTAACTTCAACTTTATTCATCCGAAGCAAGTGCTTTTTACTCGTCAAAGGACTGAGATAAACTCGCTCAAGATGTTTATTGGCATCACATGCTTTCAGTTTCCATTTTCATAAAATGGTCATAACATTTTCCCTGTTTACCTTGTTAGAGTTGAGAACCAAATAAAACAATATACAGAGAAACATACAAATGAAAGATAGTGTTGGCGATCACAGAAGATGTAGTATAAAAATTCTTGACATATCAGCTTCATGTGTATTGTTATTCTATTCTACTTCCTTTTCTTCTAACTTATGAAAGTTATAAACCACATAGCTTTTAGTTTCATTTTGTGTTTCACGTTCTTCTATGTTATCTTTATCATCTTCCGCCAAAAGAATTGATAGGTAAGCAAGGAGATTGATTGTCCTTATAAAACAGAAGTATAGTAAGAAGCAAGAGACTCTTTTCTTTAGTTTCCAAGTGTCTACCTTTACTTGAATAAGTATGACTGAAAAGGTATTCCACCAATGAAATTTTCCCACACTACATTACAATTGTCCTCAATCGTACTGTTTATTCCCAAGTAGCTTAACAATAGTGTTATTTGGATTTGGAGAGTGAAGTGTGAGTTCTTAGAATTATATACCCTAAGGAAAGTAATCTTTTTTCTTTGGTCCCCAGGTCACCATCTGACTATCTCAGCTTTTTGTTATTTACACTCTTCCCTTTTCAATAACATGCCAATTTCCATGCTCCTGAAAGATGCCTTACTACTTTTTTTATTTCAGACTATTATGGGGGTACAAACATTTTGGTTACAAGTAATGATTGCCTTGCCACAAATTAAAAAGCCTCTACACAGCCAAGGAAACTATCATTAGAGTGAACAGACAACCTACAGAATGGGAGAAAATATTTGTTTTCTCCACATCCAATAAAGGGCTGATAACAAGAATCTATAAGAACTTAAGAAAATCAACAAGAAAAAAATCAAACGACCCCATCAATAAATGGGCAAAGGACATGAACAGACTTTTCAAAGGAAGACAAAATAATGGCCAGCAAACACAGAAAAATGCCTTACTATTTTAATTACATTTCCAAACTAGAAAATCTTCATAAAGAAATTATCTTTAACCTCCATAATATATTGGCAGGTGTGTAGCAACATTGAACTCACCTTATAGTAGAAAAGCATTAGAGCATCTTAAACTGTTCATTGTATCCAGAATTCTAGAGAGCCACTCATTGGCATCTTTACTTTATACAGACATAAAAAGCATTACTGACTCAAGACTTTGCTCCCAAACATGCCCAAGCAAGTGCCTTTCCACAATTGTATAAACACTTCTATTAGCATAGAAAAATTATCTTTCAGAGAACATATAAAACTAAAGATTCAAATATTTAAAAGAGTATATGGTATATTAATATATAGTATATATACTCAGAATGTGTGGATCAAGCATTTTATAATATAAAGTGTATTGGTAGTTTATAGAGGGATAAAAGATATTTCTCCATTGCATAAAAAGTTAACTCAGAGGATACTTAACTAAATATCTAACCTTTTCTTTAAAAAAAATGGAAATGTGAGTTTTCACATAAGAGTGAATAATGTCAACACCTATCATACAGATTCTCTTATTTCTCTTTGGATGCATTCACTCACTATTGAACAAATCTTGCACATTTTACATGGAGGTCAGAATTGTGCATATATACATTTAATTGGATGCCCTTTAAATAACTGTTTAAAAAATAAAAATCAAGTGGTCTTAAGTTCCTCAATGTGTCAATAAACCTTTCATGTGGTTCAGTAATGTAGCTTACTATCCCATAAATAATATTCTATTATCATTTCCCCCATACATCCATAATTTGCAGCTGATGGTAAAGGTGTTAAAAGTACAACATTTGGGAGATTAAAATATTTTAAAGAAGAAAATCATCTTCAGCAAATCACGTGCAGAAAATCAAGTAGTTCTTTCATTATCCAACAACACATGCTACTGGAATTTGAGACTCATAGAATGGCATTTCATTAAGAA
>RJWJ010049089.1:0-10376 GCA_004363605.1 Indri indri | reverse complement strand
CTGGACAACTAAAAATTTATAGAAAAAGTTAGCCGGGCATGGTGGCGCATGCCTGTAGTCCCAGCTACTTGGGAGGCTGAGGCAGGAGGATCACTTGAGCCCAGGAGTTTGAGGTTGCTGTGAGCTAGGCTGACGCCATGGCACTCTAGCCTGGGCAACAGAGTGAGACTCTGTCTCAAAAAAAAAAAAAAAAAAAAAGACTGCATATTGTATAATTCCATTTATATGAAATATCTAGAATAGGCGAATCTAGAGACAGCAGATTAGCAGTTTCAAGGGACTGATGGAGGGTGGGAGAGAATGGGGAATGACTGATTGTATTAGTTTGCTGGGACTGCCTTAACAAAATGTCACAAAGTAAGTAACTTAAAAAACAGAAGTTTATTATCACACAGTTCTGGAGGCTAAAACTCCAAGATCAAGGTGTCAGCAGGGCCAGGCTCTCCCTGAGAGTGTAAGGAAGGGTGTATCCCAGGCCTCTCTCCTAGCTTCTGAGTTCCTTGGCTTATGGCTGCATCTCTAATCTTCACATAGCACTCTCCCCACGCATGTGTCTGTGTCCAAATCTCCCCTTTCTGTAAGGACATCAGTCATATTGGATTAGGGGCCGGCCATCCTCCAGTATGACCTCATCTTAACTAGTTACACACATCAACAACAACTCAATTTCCAAATAAGGTCACTCTGAGGTACTGTGGATTAGGACTTCGGCATATGAATTTTGGGGGATGCAAGTCAACCCCAAACACTGCTAATAGTTTCTTTTTGGAGTAATGGAAATGTTCTAAAATTAGATCATGGTGATGGTTGCACAACTCTGTAAATACACCAAGAACATCAAATTGTATATTTCAAATGGGTGAACTATATCGCATGTAAATTATATCTCAGTAAAACTGTTTGGGGAAAAAAAAACAAAAACAAAAACAGGAGAGATTGGGTTTAAAGAGTTTTGCCCACACTCAACAATCAGGCCATTGGTGAGAGTTTGCGAAAACAGGACCTCCCAACAACGGGGTGGGATATAAACTTATAGAGAAGCCAAAGGCAATTTGCCTTTATATATCCACATGTTACATGCAAATTACTCAGGGATTTATATCTAGGAGATGACCCTCTGGAAGGACCTTTGAAAGGAGGCAGCTTTTAAAGAATACAAATGTATTCAATCCAGTGTTGTTTGTAGAAACAAAAAAAAAAGAAAGAAAGAAAAAATAGAAACAATTTAAATATCTACCAATATGGGGTGATTAATCATGGTATTTTGATTATTGTTGAATCTGAAAGATGAGTGTGAAGGGATTCATTATATTATTCTCTCTACTCTGTGCATTTGACAATTTTTCATTACAAAAAACATTTAAGAGTTAATTATTCACATAAAATGCAATATCACATAGCCATTAAAAATGGTACGATAAATATACATGGAAACATACTCATGCTCTGCTACTCAGCATACAAGTGCACAGTGGCACAGCCTTTGGGGAGGTATCTGTGGAGCAAGAGTTACAATTTGGCAAAATTTAAAAACATTTTAAATGTATGCGCCCTGTGACTTTGCAACTCTAGCTGTAGGTATCAACCCTATAGAAATACTTGCAAATGTGTTCAAAGATAGTGTGCAAGCCTATCAGTGCAGCATTATTTGCAGTCGCAGAAACCAGAAACCTAAATGTCCATTAATATGGAAATTAATCAATTTTGGCCCTCCATTCAACAAAATCCTATGTCATTAAAAAGAATAAAATATATCTATAAATGTGCTAATGTGGAAAGGTACTGAAGACAACCCGTAAAAAAGCAAAATATAGAAGAGTATATAAAGTATGATCCCATTTATTTAAAAACTCCATGACTTTAATTTTTCTTCTAGAGTTTTACCATGAAAAATATCAAACATTCCAAAAAGTTCTTGTGTAAATTTTTTTAAGGTTTTGATAAAGCCCATGCTATATGTCCAAGTGAAAAAAAAAAAAGCTATAAAAGTTAAGGTACAGTATGACCCCATTTGGGTAAATATACATAAGGATAAAAAAATCTACATAAAATATTAAGTTCACCGTAAGTGCTTACTCACTGGATGCGAGCTATTGTTGTTATCTTAAGGTAAACAGCCTGATGACAAAGGGATCCTCAAACTCAGGGCACTCCTGACTTCTTCCCTTGGCTCTGACAGGGTCTGTCTAAGGCCAACAGGGCAGTTGACAGCTTCCTCCCATTCATTTCACCCCACGCTCTTGCCGAAGAGCTGCCAGGAGAAATAAGCTTGAGACAAAAGAAAACCGTGAACTTCCTTCCTGGCTGCACAGGCAGCCCTGGCTACGGGTCCCTGGAAGGAGATAGAGCCGGAACCAGTGAACAAATCCTAACTCCTTATCGGCCAGTTCAGGGCCTCGCCAAGGGAGGGGCCGGGTACTGTCTCTGCAGTCGCAGAGAGGAGGTACAGCCTGGCTGAATGGAGAACGCTGGCTGCAAAGCTGTGTTCTGAGATACAGTCAGGTCAAACTGGGCATCGCTGGCGAGCAGAAGTGAATTTCCTCCCAGGGGCAATGGGTTTTAAGGTCAACTCTTCTTAATTACATTTGGAAACCAACTCGGGGGAATTCCCTCTTACTTCATTCTTAAATGTTTTTCCGACCCTGCAAAATACCAATAACAGTGGCTATTTATTGCGCTCTCACAGTGCACCAGGCGCTTTGCAAATCCGTTCAGAGCATTACATTATTGGATTCACATAACATCCTTTGAGGTGGCCACTACTATGATCCCCACCATGTGGATGAGGAAACTGAGATCTGCAAAGGTTAAGCAACCTGCCAAAGCGGAGACCTCCAGTGAGTGCAAGGAGCCAGGCTCTGGCTCTACACCTGCCTGGATTACACCGCTACATTACGCTGACACGCAAATTCTAACCGGGGCTGAGAAAAGGTAGGAGGAAAGAGAAGAGGGAGCATAGAATAATGGAGAAGCAATGCCAATACCAACCGAAGAAGAGCTCAAAGCATACTGAGCTAGGACAGGGCATCCTAGAGACAATATAATGCCTGGGTTAAAAGCCTGCATTTGGGAGTCAAACGGATCTAGCTTCGGATCTTGGCTCTGCCCCTCCGACCCAAGTGCCCTTGAGCAATTCACACTGTTCCACACCTCGGGGTCCCCATCTGCCAAATAGGGCTAACGTAGGTACCCACACCTCATAGGGTAGTTGTGACACCTGAATTAGATGAACCACGTGCAGACTGCGGCACAGTGCCTGTTACAGACATCTTCTACATTTTAGCGATTACTATTACTGTTGTTATTCATATCTGACCATTATACCTAGTTATCCCCAGCCACGAGTTCCCTAAGGGCAGAATTAGCATCAGAGAGGAACACGACCTGGAATTTAGGAAATGTTCATAAGCAATAACCACACAGATTATTTCTCAATATGTTTTTCTCTTGTCATTTTCACACTTGAAGAAAGCTGCAGGGGCCACATGTCATGCCTTGCATCATCAAGACACTTTAGAAAACATTTGTTCTTGATTTTGCATTAATAAAAGTAAGCATGTGTTGAAAACCTGCTTGCTATGGGCCAGACATTGTACTAAGCACATGGTAATACATCATCTCTAAACCTCACAAACCCCATGTGTTTTTTTCCTGGGGCAACTGCGAAATATATAACCACAAATGTGGTGGCTTAAAACAACAGAAATTTGTTTTTTCACAGCTCTGGAGGCCAGAAGAATAAAATCAGTACTTCTAGGCCAAAATCAAGGTGTCAGCAGGGCTGCACACCCTGTGTTCCTGAGATTCTGTTTCTCGCCTCTTCCATCTTCTGGTGGCTGCCAGCATTCCTTAGCTTGCAGCTGCACCACTCCAATCTCTCCCTCTGTGGTCACACTGCCTTCTCTTCTGCCTGTAGTCAAATCTCTCTCTGCCTCCCTCTTATACATATACTTGTGAATGCATTTAGGGTCCATCCAGATAATCCAAGATAATCTCCCCATCTCAAGACCCTTAACTTAAACACACCTGCAAAGACTTGTTTTTGCCATAGAAGGTAACAGGCACAGAAGGCGTTCCAGGAATTAGAATGTGGGCATCTTTTGAAGAGAGGATGTGCATTTTTCAGCCTAACATACCCTGCGATGCGGGTATGAAAGTCTCTATCTTCTATGCAGGTAGTATAACGTAGAGAGAGGCAGGCAGACCTGAGTTTTACTTCTGGTTCTACCTGATATTGAGTAAATTACTTAAACTCCTCATGCTCGAGTTTCCTCATTTATAAAATGCGGACAATAATATCTTTATCAAAAAGTTGCCATGAGGATTAAATAAGACATTGTGTGAGGTGTCTTTGCCCAGGCCCTGGCTGTCAGTAAACGCTCACTAGTCAGCAAGTATTATTATGAATAGAATACAGATGAAGAAGTAGAACTTGGAAGGCAAGGCAAGGGACTGGCCAAAGACCACCTAACCAGGAAGTGTCAGTGCCTGGAACTGAATCTAGGTCTCAGGCACCAAAGTCCACATCTGTTCTACTCTATGGAATTAGGATGTTTGGGGCTTATGTGCTCGTGGCCTTCCGAATCAACATATCCAGGCTATTTCAATTTTGAGTATCTCTGATACTTACTTCAGGCAGCTATAGAGCTCCACCTCTTCATTTTTTATTTTTTTATTTTTTTCTTTTATACTGGATGCACTTGTGCACAAACTGCATCCCTTCAGATCACCATTCTTAATTACTGAGACCAAGCTTAAGCAACGGACCTAAGAAAGTGATACCATGTTTCCAACAATTTAGAAATAATGATGTCTTAGTCCATTCAGGCTGCTATAGCAAAACAGCATAAACTGAGTAGCTTATAAACAACCAATTTACCTCTCACAGTTCTAGAGGCTGGGAAGTTCAAGATCAAGGTGTAAGTAGATTTGGTGTCTGATGAGGGTCCACTCTGGCTCTTAGATGATACCTTTTAGCTGTGTCTTCACCTGGTGGAAGGGGTGAGCTAGCTTTCTGAGGTCTCTTTTATAAGGGTACTAATCCTATTCATTAAGCCGGAGCCCTCATGACCTAATCACCTCCCAGAGGCTCCACCTCCTAATACCATCACCTTGGGGGCTAGGATTCCAACACAACGAATTTAGGGGAGACATAAACATCCAGTCCATTGCAAATGGAGACCCTGCTTATGTAATACTCACTGCTTAGTAAGCATTTACTGAGAGCCAGCCAGGGGTGGGGTTGAGCATTTGGCTTATACAAAGATCCTATCAGACTCATTGGCAATCCATTTGTTCTGCAACTCCAGGGGTTTTGGACAACATGAGAATTGTGAATGAAATCAATCTCAGTCTACGAAGCTACCACTGAAAACTACATCTCAAACAGGACTACCAGGTTTCTCTGGGGCAGGGTGCCTAGCATAGAGCTTGGAATTTGCTTGAGCATTCACTGCCTTCACAGTCAACACAGCAGGGTTAAATCAGTTCCTGATCCTTCCAAAAGAATGTCTAAAGAAAATCTCAGACACACACAGGCAGCTCTCCTCAAATTCTGGCGTCCCCACCCATCCATCCAACTGTTTCCCCGGCACCGGTCTTCCTGGGTTATAAAATCTCAGCTGTGGGGAATGGGGAGTCCAGCTGCATGCAGAGTTTGGAAAAACATTTTTAATACTTTGGATCTGCCAAATACTTGGTTAAAGAATGACATCCTTTAATTTCTTTAGCCATGTGTATTTTAAGTGAAATGTAATCCATATGTCTGTGACTCATTTAAATGCAACTCAGTGAAGCACTGGGATACCGTCTAAGCCTTTCTAAGCTGTTCTGTGATCCAGGAAATTGAATTTTGCCAACAACAAATGAAGCTCCTGACAAGAGAGGGTCAAAAAGAGCTGTCCTCTATCCTAGGGAAGATGTTAAAGCCTGCTCTTGACCCAAGAGGAAGCTGGGAGGGTGGGGGCAGGGGGAGAGTGCCATAGCCCACGTGGCATCCAGGGGTCTGTTCTCGATCAGCTACACGTTTTTACCAGGTTTCCTCGGAAGAGAAGTACAGGAATAAGAGGTGGCAACTAATCTGTACTGTCTGTTGCTGAAAAACTCCTTCCCTGCCTGCTAATTCTTCCCGTCTCAGTTCCTCCAGCATTTTACAATCCAAACAGGGTTGGCGGGGAGGAGAAAGTTAGGGAGCTAGATCACTCCATTAGCAGTGATTGACTGTAAACTTTCCAGGTTGTAGCTTAATTTACAGGACAACAAAAGCAGTCTCTGTCCCTAAGGTGTGTCTGAAGGACTGATAAGAAGTTAGAGATATGGAGAGAGGTTAAAGTCAGAAGTAATGGTGGGTAGTATTAGTAAAATCAGTACACCTCTAAATGCCCCAAATCTGCCTTGACAATTACTGTTCCCCAGGAGGTCTGGCGTAGACAGACACACAAAAGAAAACAAATACCTATTCTTATTAGCTAGACTTGCGCAAACAGGGTCTCTCTTTAGCTAACTGGGCTGGAGCACAATGACTAGGGTGAGACCAAAGGACATCTCTCCCTTCCTCAGCCAAAACTAAATCTTATCATCATTTGGACTCAAGGAAGGTCAGCGTACTGACAAGATGAGAGTCCCAGAATGCGCCTAAGAGACTAGCAGACAGAAGTATATGGCCAAAGAGCCTCCGGGCAAAGTGCCCACTATCTGAGCTGCTCATTTGCCTTTGAAGGTGCCCTTGCAACACAGTGAGCCTGCCCACCAGTAGTGTGGCCCCCTGAGCATCCCGGAAGCCAGCTGAACAGTCTGGTGTGCCCTCCTCCTGGGAAAATGCCAAGAAAGGCGAGGGGAGAGTGCCAGGGCCCACACCCCCCTAGAGATGTTCATTCTCCCCGGATGCCTACAGTTAAGGACGATTCCATTGGGTTCCAGCAAACAAATTTTGTCAAATATGGTTCCTGGGTTGGTGAGGCAGTCCTCAGAACATGGAGGAAATGACACAGAGAAAAAATATTATGGATTTATGCCTCAAATTTGTAGGTTGTGGAAATAGCAGCCTATAATTTCTGCCCTATAATTTCCCTTCTTGTGTTTTCTTTTGCCTGAACTGGTGTAGTTTATTTTCAACTTCAAGGTCCCATGGTTCTGGGTACCACTGCCCTTCATCCCACTGCGAACTGTTTCCAAGGACATTGCCACAACTGGAGCAAACTCCCTGAGGCAGGGACTTCTCTTCCATTTTTCCACTTAAATTGGTAGTACAGGAAAAGCCCTTAGTGCCCAACCGGGACAAAATCCCCACTTTACAGATGAGAAAGCTGAGGCTCAGGAGGGCCAACTGGCTTGCTGACCAATTCCACATGGTCTGTCTCTGAGCTCAGTGCTAGGCCCACTCTGCCACACTGCCCCAATCTCAAGGAAGTTTCTCCAAACAACAGCTATGTACCAACCTTTGCAAATTATGTGTATATGTGTATGTAAATATTACCCAATGTAATATATACTTAATTAGAGCAGACTACTGTCTTCATGACATCCACTTGACTCCAAAAAACAAGTTCTGGACTGGACTGAGCAAGAGTGAGACACAGTCCCTACTAAAAAAAATAGAAAGAAATTAGCTGGACAACTAAAAATACATAGAAAAAAATTAGCCTGGCATGGTGGCACGTGCCTGTAGTCCCAGATACTCAGGAGGCTGAGGCAGGAGGATCGCTTGAGCCCAGGAGTTTGAGGTTGCTGTGAGCTAGGCTGATGCCACGGCACTCTAGCCCAGGCAACAGAGTTGAGACTGTCTCAAAAAAAAAAAAAAAAAAAAACAACTTCTGGAACAATATGTCTGGTATAATCTCATTTCTGCTCCTCCCTCCCCAACAAAAATAGCAATCTGTGTGTACACTTCTGTGTGATGGTGTTTATGTGTGATTGTGACCAACGTGCATGTTCTTGCAAGCAGAGAAAAGGTCCAGGGTATGCCCACCAAATAGTTAACAGTGGGTGGGGGACTTTCATTCTTGTATTTATTTGGTATTGCTACATGTTTTACAATGTGCCTGCATTGCGTTTGCAATTTAAAAACAATGAGCAAGACACAATAATAGCTGCCATTTACTGAGCATGGAATACAAGCCAGGCACTATGCGAAACTCTTTACATACACCATCTCATTTCATTCTCCCTGTGGCTCAATGATGTGGGACTACGATTATACTCCTGATGGGGAAACTGAGGCTTAAAGAAGATACAGAGCTAGTTAAGTGGCACAGCCAGGATGTGAACACAGGACTATCAGATGTGAAAGCCACGCTCACACTATCCCTAAGAGGTCATTGCTTTTCAGCTGTACTCAGTAAAGAGTGTGTGACTCTTACGAGATGTCATCTGTTTATCCTGAGTTGCTTGAAAGCAGAGAAAAAGGCTGCCTGCTACCGTGCTATTGTTAGACACCTCGGTGTGTCTGGGGCCTGAGCTAAGGCTCTGCTTGCTGCGTTGCCCTTTTCCTGGCCCATCCCCCGCACTCCTCCATCCTCACCATTCTTGGTGATCTCTCCATGTGTGAATTCCATTAAAGGCTTGCTCACTGCTATTTTGGGCCATGCATTAGCACGTGGGCTTTGATTTGATGGGAGAAGGCCAGACACCTCAGGATGATGAAAAAGCAGTTTAAAATGTCCTCTCCCTCCCTGCAGAGTCCCAGAAGCCCTTGCCCACCACTGCTGGGAGGCTTGAGAATCCAACATATGGGGAAATGTATGGGGCAGGGTATAGAGAGTGGAAATCTTCATAATCTATTAGGGCCTTTGAACGTGGCTGTTCCCTCTCCTTGGAGTTGTCATCTGCCAGCTCTCCACTGGCTCACTCCCTCCCCTCTTTCAGGTCTTGACTCAAATATCAATTTACCAGCAAGGCCTTCCCCACCCACCATTCATAAACAGCATCTTCCTCCCCAACCCCTGCTCTCCCCAAGCTCTTAAGTTCCTTTGTTTCCTGCATAGCTCTTGTCATGTGACATACTATACACTCACTTGCTTGCTTACTGCTTCCCCCTGGAATATAAGCTCTGTAAAGGCAGCAGTCTTTCATTCACAGCGCCATCCCCAAGCCCTACCCTGGTGCCTGCGATGTCACATAGCAGATGAAAAGAATGAATGAATGGACTGAGGAGCCTGACGTATCACTTAGCGCAGGGCCTCGTTTCCCCCCAGATATCATGGGATTATAGAAACCTTAACACAGTGATTTGAAAAAATCAGAAACTCATCTCCCCCACTCCAAAGCTGTTTTGGATCTGGACTCACACGCCCCATGAATGAGCAGGCTTTGGGAAATAAACACACTAGGAAGTCGTGTGCAGTTGGCGTTCCGCTCCCTAACACATGTTCAAAAACAAAAAGCCCAATCCGGATGAAAATAGCAGGAAACCGTCCCCCAGGGACACAAGGTGAGGTCATATTGCTTGGCTTCGCTGCTTCCATTTTTGTCCAACCTCCTGCCTTCCACCAACTCGAGGAGGCCGGGAACGTATCCAACTCCATGGCGCTCACCGTGAAACAAGAGAGCGGCTCTGGAGCGGCAGATAACAGAACCACATCCACGGGCTCTCCTCTGGAACCTCAGTGTGGGACAATAAAAATCGCAGCAGGAGGTGACCACTCACCATGTGTTCTGTAAGCACTTCAAACACCTCACCTCATTCATTCTCACAACTGCCCTATGAGGCTGGCCTTACTTTCTTCATTCTACACATGAGAACTCCAAGCTTCCGAAAGATTCAGCAATTTGCCCTGGGTCACATTCTGGGACTTTAGATCCAAGCTAATAATACAAATGATCCTAGTCTCACCTCTCTCATTTATTTGCTGTGCAGCCTTAGACAAGTGCCTATCCCTCTCTGAGTCGAAATTTCTGCATCCATAATTTCAGTATTTTCTAAGACCATTTCATTCAGTGCTTTCTAGGGCAACTTCGAGCTCTAGCTTCCTATGGTCTCTTGCAAAGGTTCCAAACAACAGAGAAGGATGGGGACTGGGATCCCTGCTTGGTCAGTCTAACACCTAAAGATTTGCCTATGACATCAATATCATCACTTGGGCTGACCAGAGGAAGCTGAAGGTCATACGCTCTACTCGGGGCAGAACAGGAGAGATTAGACACAGGTGGCAATAGGGAACATTTAGGCTAGAGCTAACAGGCTGGAGTTATGAGAAATTAAAACAGGCCGCTGAGAGAACACAGTCAAGAACAGACCCTCTAAGGGCTTTTCTTATAGGACCAAAGGATGACAACCCAAGGAGAAATCCTGGCCAGGCAGAGCCTGCATCCTCTGAAGGATGCAGCCGGTCAGATCTGTTCCAGGGAAATAGAAGATCAGAGACACATCCCTAGGCTGG
>RJWJ010049088.1:0-10347 GCA_004363605.1 Indri indri | reverse complement strand
TCCCATCGCTTACCCTCATGCTTTTCGTAAGTCTCTGCTCAAATGTCACCTTAGTAAAGAGTCTGTTCTTGACCACACTTTATAAAATAGTACCCACCCCCCTGACTGTTGTCAATATCTACCCATTTACCCTATTTCACTTCTCTTTTTAACAATTACCACCTTCTGACATATAATACATTTCTAATATAGTATCTGCATGTGAGAATTTGATTGGCCTTTGATTTTTTTTCCTGTTATCTATGGCATTCCCCTTTGTTTATTGTTTATATTTCTCCATTTCCTGTGAGGATATAAGCTCCATGAACACAGGGACTTTTCGTTCATTTTTCATTTATTCAACAAATGTTTAATGAACACCCACTCTAAGCCGAGCTCAGGGCATCTAGAAATTAACAAAAGAGAACAAATCCTCTGTGCTCATGTAGATCACACTTGAGTAGAGGGAGATAGACAAGAAACAAAGAAACAAGCAAGTAAATGTATTCTATGAAAGACAGTGATAAGTGCTTTGGAGAAAGATCAGAATGTCGTAGGGCAGGGGTGCTGCAGTTACGGCTAAAAGGATGGCCCGTCTTTAACAAGGCGGGCAAGGCTACAGGAGGAGATGAGCTGGAGATCCAGGGACAGGGCTGACATGTAACTTTGGGATTCCTCGGTGCACAGCCGCCGACTGCAGGGGATCACAAAGCGAATGACCTGAGCCCAAGTTGTGGCTCATCCCAAATGAAAGTTTTGGAAGATGAGGAAGAAACAAAAAAGGAGACCAAGAGAGAATAGCCAGGGAGGTGTGAGGACAACTGAGAGAGTGTTCTGGAAGCCACACGAAGGAAGTAGTTCAAACAGAAGTGACTGACAGTCTGTTAAATCCTGCCTACTGATCTAGTCACATGAGTTTGCAGAAATGATCGTTGGGTTTGGCAACCTTGAGGTCACTGAAGACTTTGACAAGTGCCATGTTGGAGGAAAACATCTCTTTTAAAAACGTTTGTTTTAAGGGGAACAGAGAATTGAGGGGTAGCTGGAGAAGGATGTAGGACCAAAAGAAGTTTTGTGTGTTTTTTTTTTTTTCAATTATTGTGGTAGAAAACACATAACTCTTAACAAGTTTTACATGTGCAGCACAGTACCATTAGCTGTAGGCACATGAAAACAATTTTTTAAGTGGAAGAAATTGCAGCATATTCGATGGGGTGAAAGAAAATTTATGTTGCAGGGGAGGATACAATTGCTGGGACAATGTCCTGGAGGAGAGGGGAAGGGAGGATTTGGAGGGATGGAGAGGCTGAGCAACTCTCCTAAGGTCACACAGCCAATAAGTGACAGGTCTGCATTCGAACCCAGGCCTTCTGGCTCCAGAGATTCTGTTTTTCACTGACCTTTGTGAAATAATAAAAACCACTTAGGTGACATGTAACTTTCCTCCTAGCTCTAATTCTTGTCTCTCCCATTTTGGTATGAATTCATCCATCCCAAGCAAGTAAAGAAAATGTCCAAGTGTAGCACAGGACCGGCAGCACCCACCTGAACACACCATGAACACACAGTGCTCGGTGCTTGCCTGTCTTATCTCAACCAGCCTATGAATTACTTAGCAGTCAGGCACTTGGGCTCCTCAGTGCCTGAGTCTTTCTAGGAGTCACAAAGTGCTTCTGACACCTGGCAGCTTTGCTCATTTATGTTATTTGGCTGGTTTCCTAAGATACTTGAGCTTGCAATGTTTGCTTCTGAAAACTAGGCAGTGGTCTCAAAAGAAAGGAAGGAAGGAAAGGAGGGATGGAGGGAAGGAGGGAGGGTAGGAGAAGAGGAGAGGAAGAAGGGGAAGGAGCTGTAGAGAAGGTGTTTACTTGATAGGTTGGAGAATCTTCAAAGACAAGGAGGGTATGTATGCTTTACTTGATTTTGTTATAAGCTATTGTGGTTTCTAAAGTGATTTTATCTTGGCCATGATCCCAATCCAACAGAGTCTTTTAATATGCTGTAGAAGAAGCTATTACCATTCTCCACATTTAAATGATCTTAACATTGTATAATCTTAATGGTTACTTAAAGAAGTAATTAACTTTTCTGTGTATATAAATGTAAAATGCCTTCATAATCTAGCCCCATCATCTTCAGCGAACTTACATCAATGCTAGGATAACTCATTGAATATGCTCAGTCTGGTAGAAGGAAAAGCCTTTTTTCTCATCGGATAGTTCTCAATATTAAAACATTCGATGAGTAAACCAGAGGTTACTGCAAAGACTATCTCTGGGATAATCAGGATTCTTGAAATTTAGAATTTCAAGATTTGGTCTTCCCGCCCCCCCTAATATGACTGAAAATCCTTATGGTTCTTCCCTTAAATTAACAGCTTTTCCTTAAAAGTTCTGAGGGAAACCCTTGAGAATTACTAGGAAAATGTTATAGTCCCATTTTTTAAAAAAACTAAAAGATGATTCTCCATCTTGCCATAAATTGAAAAGGAGTTAAGCACCACTGAAGAAGAAAGCTAGATTTGCATTTAAAACGTGGGCCACTCATGGGAAGAAATTCACTTGGTCGACTCCGTGAAAACTGTCTTCTGGGACCCCACACCGCTGGCACCGTTCTCCAGCATTCTGTCTGTGAACAAGCTGCGTACATTCCAAGTGTATTAGGCATATTTTATGTTTTCAATGCTATGCTTAAAGAGTACCTCATTTCATGCTGTCTCTCCACTAGGGCATGAACTCTGGAGTGTTTACTAGATTTTTAAAATGCTTCAGTTGTTAAATGAGATAAAATTCTCAGCCAAGCACCAAAGAACTTGGACCTCATAGGTTTTTGTTCTTGTTAATTACCAAAGCAATGTATGAAGCCATTCTTGTCACCAGCACACAAATTTTTAGGCCCCTGGAATTGAGGTGCCCACCTGTGCCATATGGCTTTCCTCACCCGGGGACTCTGTCCTCGGGCTCTTACCACCCTTTCCAACACAGGGCTTCCTGTGCTGCTCCTTTTCATTGAAGATGTTAGTTGGAAATAGTGTCTGACTTTTTCTTTATATCAGTGCCACTTAAATGTTTATTACAATAGGCAATGTGGATGACACAATGTTGCATTGTCGCTGTAGAGTAGGCACAGTCTAGCTACAGTGTGGAACCCAAGGAAAACAATTAGATGAGGAAATGTTGCTTGGGTTTTGGAATGTTTCATCAGGTGTTTTTAAAGGTCTTTTAAAAAGAGCCTCAAGCAGCTTGGGGTGAATGTCATCAGGTCACCATTTCCTTATGTTAAGGGGTTTGGCACAGGAGAGGCCAAGTGTGAGGATGCAGGGAAAGGAAATAAATGTGGAACAGGCAGGAAAGAAACTTACTTGGGCACAGGAAGCCAGAGACCCTGGAGCGGAAATGAAGGAAAAGCAGGCACCACAAACTAGGCCAAGAATGGGAGTAAACACAGCCCAATAGTCAAGTGTTCTCACGTGACGCTGTCCCTGTCTCTGTGCTTGCCTGACCTCTCCTTTCCCCGGCTAAGGATGACTGTGTCCGCCCCAAGTGGTTCCCAAACCAGGCCGTGTCACAGAATCAGACAGAAAGCTTAAGCAAACACAGATTCCTGGGCCCTGGGTCACCTAGGGAAAGGACCCTGTGCGTTGTTTTCCCAGTTTCCAGCTGCTCCAGATGTAAGCCAGCTTGGGAAACCCCAATTTATAAAGTCTTAAGAGCTGACCACCTATCAGCAACCAGGTCTTACTTTAGGCAAGAGATGGCTTCTAGAAGGGAGTTTTTAATTTTACAAAACACAACTATAAGTCAATACAAACAATCCATAGACTGACATATGTCAGTCTTAAATGTTGTGAATTCAGAAAGTTGAAGGTTAAAACAGTCTGTGGATGGATCATGCCTGCTATCGGAAAGCCAATGATGCTTAATCTAGAGACGACATTTTCCCCTAATTAAGAATCAGAGATCAGTGGACAAAGGCCTTAATTGGGAATTCTATAAACATACAAAGTACCCAGATGAATAGTATAAAACCACTATTTGAGTTAGAGAGTGAGCAAATGATCTGTGTGAATTCTAGGAGTTAGTTGACTGGATATCCAAGGCTTCCTGCTTGGACTCCTACTGAATAGTGTTAGAGGTTGTCCAATACTCACCCACACTATTTTTATGGATGTTTAACTTGAGTAGGGCCATGGTGGGTTGGGGTTAGTTCTCCTAATCACTTATTGTTCTGATTTCCTATTTCCTGGGTATTCTTACTATCACATTCATCTGGCCACCTGTGTCTGATCTCCAACCTGCACCAAGAGACATGCAAGTCCCTTTGGTTCTCCAAATAAATGCTGTTATCAGAGGTTTAGAGATTACCAGAAGTGGCCTGTTGCTCATGCCTGTAATCCTAGCACTTTGGGAGGCTGAGACAGGAGGATCGCTTGGGACTAGGAGTTTGGGACCGCTGGATATGGATGAACAACACAGACCCCATCTCTACAAAAAAAAAAAAATAGAAAAATTAGCTGGGTGTGATGGCATGCACCTGGTAGGCTGAAATGGGAGGATTGCTGGAACCCAGGAGCTTAAGTCTGCAGTGAGCTATGATGATGCCACTGTACTATAGCCTAGGCAACAGAGGGAGACCCTGTCTTAAAGAGAGAGAGAGAGAGAGAATACCAGGAGTACCAGAAGTGCTTACATCACAACATAACACTCAAACAACTTTAAAAGTGTATATTAAGCAGTCTCTTTCTTTTGGCTCTCTCTGTGATCTGGAATTTCTTATTCACTGATTCCTCACCACCCGAGTCTTTCATCTGACTCCAGAGATTTTGTAAGCTTCTGAATTCCAATGAATTGCAGTCTCAAGTGTATAAACATTTTTTATTTTAAGAGATATTACCAAATCATCTTCCGGGTTTACCAATTTATTATGATTGTGAAGTAAAAATAAAATCCTAGCCCCCCTGCTAACTGAATAGACCCCTCTTGGCCCAGAGGACCCCAGAACCACCTTAAAACTGAGTTCCCAGCCATGATGGGATGTGAGAGATAAAGCACAATTATTAATACATGTGTATGATTTCCCTTTATAAACATTCATGACTCCTCCTATAGCTTGTTAAATATGTATATTTGATGCTGAGTATAAAATCCTGTTGCCTTTTATCTCTTCTTTGAAGTACACGTGCCTGGCTTCTGGCCTGGGCTCTGCTTCCCAACCTGTTAGAATGGCCACCCAATAGGCTACTACCCTTTATGAGAAATAAAGCTCTCCTTTTTCCAAAGTATAAACCTCATTAATTTTTTTTTTTAGTTAACATCATCAATTTATATTCCCATCAGCAGAATATAATTACTTGATTTTCATCATTCCCTTGCCAAAAATAGATATTTATATTTTACATATTTACCCATTATTGTAGGCAAAAAAATATTATCCCAATATTTTCACTTGCATTTCTTTAATTATGAAGAGTTTGAGCATCTCTTCACGAGCTCGATGGTCAGTTGTACTTATTTACCTATAAACTATCGGTTTGTTTTTTCTATTGAAAAGTTGGTACTATTCTTCAATTTTCTTATTGATTTGTAAAAACTCTTTGCATATTAGAGATAGTAACTCATTGTCATATATGTTGCAAATATTTCCCCCAGTTTGTTCTTTCCCCCACTAGATTTCCAGTGATGTTTCTGATCCCATGGGGATGCCCCTGGGTTTGGAATTATTCCTAGCTTTCCCAATGATCTCATCTGCTGCTTGGTGGGAAAGCCCCACAGACCTAGAGCTATTGGTTCAGTATAAGCCAGCCTTTTTGTTATTGTTGTTTTTGTTTGCTTTTCCCTCTTTTTCTTACTTTTTTTTCCTGGCAAACCTTTATTTTCTCTGGGACACATTTATCACTTGCAAATTACTCCCAGCTGGTGATTTTTGGTCTTTCTCCCTGCTAGAAGGAAGAGATAGTAAGTTCCCTTTTATGATGGACCAGTCTCAACCCCTCCTTTTGGTTTTCAGATCAGCTGAGCCACTCACAAGTCTGTTTTCTAGCTGCTACTCTTCTCTAAGCTTGGGGGCAGGTGTCTCCTGCTAGGACATTGTTATTTGATGGATTTAGTTCATTTTGCTAAGTTTGGGGAGGGAGGGAGAAGAGGTTCTGTCAACCTGTATCTAGGCTAACTTCTTTCCCAGAAACCTAGCCTTCACCTTTTATTTCTCTAGTAAGAACATTCTACTTCTTGGGTCCCCAGGAGGCCACTCTTGCTCGGGGGCACAATTTTAAGTGGGCCAGCAGCATGGCAGAGGTAACATGAGCTAAAATGTACACTTAGACCACAGTGAAAGAAACCTTGATCTCCTCTTTCCACAAAGAAATTACTACAGAAAGTTTTGTGTCCTTGATGGTGTCGGGCCTTTGGGAGCCTGTAACATTTACACATTCCAGCCATGTTGGAATAATTAGTACATAGTTCTTGCACATAATTAATAGCCGCTTATTTTATTCAAATGTGCCCCTAAAGTACGTCTAGGAGAGTAGATGTGCTTCTTCCAGAAAATATTCTCAGCTCTAATAACCATTATTGTGTTACGAAACATATGATGTGATGAATGGTAAGCGTTTATCAAGTGATAAAGCCAAACTTTCCCGTCTCCAGTGTTTCTCAAATTTTCATGTTTTTAAGAATCACCAGGGAGCTGCTAAAACACAATTCCCCTGGCCCTGCCCCCAGAGATTCTGATTTAGTAGGTTAAGATGGAGCCCAGGAATGTGAATTTTTAACAAGCACAGAGGTGGTTCTGCTATCTGTGGTCTTTAGTATTTACTAGCTTTGAGAAATTCTGGGGCAAGATATCTCAACCTCAGCACTATTGACACTGGGGCTCAATAATTCTTTGTTGTTGGGCACTGTCCTGTAGATGCCAGTAGCAACCCACTCTCCAATTGTGACAATTAAAAATGTCTCAGACATTGCCAAAATGTCCCCTGGGGAGTTAAATCACCCTTGATTGAGAACCACTGGCCTAGGAGAAAATAAATAAGAAATTATTAATTAAAAAGTTTTTACTTTCACATATAGCCTTTCATACTCTTGCATTGATTTCCTTGAACAAATTAAACAACTATTTCTGAGCATCTGGTATGCGCCAAGCGTTTTGTATTAAAAATGTTTAATCATGGCTACCTCTTTAATATCTTAGAAGATGGAAGAAAATAAAATGTTCTTATAAATTAATATGTATCGAACATGCATTTTTCTTAAATCAATATTCCTAATAGTTTTCTGTAGAATGATATTCCAGAACTTTAAAATAGTAACAAAATATTGACATTGCTTTCAGAAAGAAGTAATTCAGAGTAAATTTGGTATGACTTGTTTCATTCTTTTTAATAATGAAACTAAGTTTATTTGTAACATTTATACTTACTCTAATTTAAGAATACATGGGGAGAGTGATGAAGTACCTGCCATGATACTATTTATAAAATCTCACCTCTGCTGTAATTTTAAAATCCTTCCTTGGAGAGTCTGTGGTCCATATAAATAAATAAGTGTGATACCCACATATGCTCATTTCAATATGAGTTTTTCACATGATATTAAAATATTAAAAATAGGTCAGGATGTAGGGCACTCAAATGTTTAACTCCTTAATCAGTGACATGAAGAGAAGAAAGAAAGAAAGAAAGAAAGAAAGAAAGAAAGAAAGAAAAGAAAGAGAAAGAGAAAGAGAAAGAAGAGAAGAGAAAGAAAAAGAAGAGAAGAGGGAGAAAGAGAAAGTAAGTTAGTAGTTGATTCAGGACTGAAGCTCTGGCATCTCCAACCACTGGTCAGTGAATTCTATTGAAATTCAAGAGTGTAAGAGACAAACATAGAAAAAGCATAGAGACAGAATTTCTAAATGCCTAGTAAAAGGAGCCTACTGACATTCAGGAACCCTGAGAACAGTTGATGTCTCCATTGTAGACTTTATCCTCTTCCTCAGTTAAAGGTGTGAATAAAGCTCTAGGCAGGAAAGAGTCTTTTCTCTGGAGGGTGCCCTTTATTGAGCCCTTGGCCAGGACCGATTTTCTAGGTAGTTCCCCGTGGTATTACTTCTTTGTGTTGGAAATTAGGGACCTTTGTGGATTAGAAAGTAGAATCAGGCCTCGGCAGTTGTCGTTCCCTGCTGTGATTGATATGTAAAATCGACTCTCAGAAAAGGACCCCAGGGCCTAGTCCAGGGGTCAAGAAAGCAGTTCTGACTTGCAAAGCTGGAGAGAGAGAATTACTGGGAAAATCACGCCTAGTGGAAAGTTGAATTCAAAAAATTTGACTTTGTGATTTTCCTCTGTCAAGAAGCAGAGTAAGACAACAGCTTGCCCTTTAAAAATGCTGTTTTCTATGTGGGGTAATTGTGTGTGTGTGTGTGTGTGTGTGTGTGTGTGTGTGTGCGCGCGCGCGCGCGCGCGCCCGTGTCCTCTCAGGATTTCTAGACGGTCCATTTTCAAAGGGTCATTAACATTATTTAAATATTCATGGTGGGGGAGGGGAGGACGGGCTGAAATTTCAGACAGATCAGGAGTGAGGGATGGCTGGCCACCCGCCTGATGGAGCCCCACGCAGCGGACGTATCAGCTGCCTCCTTCCCCACCGGCTTTGCTAACACACGCGTAGACCAGGCCACCGGCTGCCACAGCGCGGAGGGCATCGGGAACGCTCCAGCGAGCTGGGAGCCTCGCTGTCCGCACCTCAGTCTCTGGACCACATCAGGGGGAGCCCCCAAACACGCGGAGACACCACAACTGCCACAGAGACACACGTCCCGATCAGTTCCAGCTGTCGCACTTACCTGGGGGGCAGTTGTGGTGCTGGGTAAGGGACCAGGGGCTCTCTCCCCCTTGGGTAGGAACTCAGCAGCTCCTGGCATGTGAGCGCGCCCAGACGCCCACACACTTCCACATGTATGCATACAGCAACACTCACGTTCGCGTGCACACACGCCGACACGCCCCCCGTGCGCTAACACTCGTTCACACACCCAGACACAGGAAACACTCAGCTTCGCTCGCCCCTTGTGCCCCTCCATCTCTCCATCCATTCCTCTCAGAGCGTGGATTCCGCCGAAGCCAGGGAGAAGGTGTGGGCGGGCGAGGAGGGGAGGTGGAAGGGGAGGGGCGGCCCGCGGGCCCGGGGCGAAGGGGCGGAGAAGGGGCGGGCACCCGGGGCCGGCAGGCGGGGCTCCCCGCCCTCCAGCGCGCCCCGCGGCCGCCACTCCCTGCAGATGCGCTTGCCCCTGCCAGGGGCTGCCGCGCGCCTTTACCCGGAGTCCCCCCGGACGCCAGAAGAGGCGGCAGGGGCCGCGCCGCTCCGGAGCGGAGCACGAGGACTGCGCCCCCGGGAGCCGGCGCCCAGAGGTGAGTGTCCAAGCTGGGGCGCGGGGGACACCGGTGCTGGGGTGTCCTCGGGCGTGGGGAAAGGGAGGTCCGGGAGGGGCTGGAGATCTGGGAGTGCTCGGAAGCAACGCGGGCTTTAAAGGTCTTTTTATGATCAATGCCTTGCGGAGCGTGTGCGAGGAAGGGGCCTGGCTGGAGGGCTGTGGCCATGTGCACTTGAATTGCTAGGTTTGGGGGAGAGCCACCCTTCGGCTGCTTTGTTCAATACTTGTTCACTTATATATGCTTTAAAAAAGTAAACTTAGGACCCCCGCCACACACACACACTCCACTTCCTAGCCCCGCAGCCCGGCACACACACACACACACCTACACACACACAAACACACACACAACCGGGCTGTACAGGAAAAGCCGTGAACCCAGACGTGGCTGTGGCTGTCTCTCTAGACCCGGAGCAGCGGGGATGGAGACACTGGTTCCAGCTCGCGAGGAAGGCGCGGGTCAGGCCTCCTGGAATGGCAGCGCTGGGGGCATTTTCGGACGTCCCGAGCTTAGTAGGGACACCGAGCCCGGGGAGGGGCGGGGCCCAGGCCAGCGGAGCCTTTTCGGAGTGGAGTCCTGGGAGCTGAACTCGGGAGCTGATGCAGGAGGAGGGAGCAGCCCTGGTGCCCCAGGAGGGCGAGCGCTGTCGGGGTCAAGCTGAGCCTGGAAGTTCAGCCTGAGGCTGGGACCTGAGCGGTTAGGATGTCGTGTCTCGGGCGGGATAGAGCCGGAGGCTACGTCTGTCCTGGCCCTTGGTGAGGACACTTGGGGAATGGCAGGAGCAGACCCTGGGGGAGAGCGCTGGGCGAGCGGTGCCCGTAATGTCCGCGGAGGCGGCGCGCCCGCAGGGATGAGAGCGAGGAGAGGCTGGCGGCCCTGAGAAATTCTAGAGGAACGGAGTGGACGAGAGGGGCCTGCAACCAAGCCCGTGAGAGCCGGGAGCCCACACCGGGCAGCGG
>RJWJ010049087.1:0-10371 GCA_004363605.1 Indri indri | reverse complement strand
TCGGTTTGATTTTTCTTTAATATTTCAATTTCTTTAGTGAATTTTTCTTCCAAGTCCTGGATTTTTTTTGTGGTTTCCCTGTGATGGTTATCCATTTTTCCTTGCATATCATTGAGCTTACTTACAATCCATGTTTGGAATTCTTCTTGCGTCATTTTAGTATTCTGGATCTGGTTAGTGTTCATTGCTAGAGGGCTGGGGTTCCTCTTTGGGGGTGTGCTTTCCATTTGATTTTTCATGCTTCCAGAAGTCTTTCGCTGGGTCCTTCCCATCTGGCTCCGCTGTTACTTTTGTTTTGTTCTGCCACTAGAGGGAGCCGCTAGTTTGTTGTCCAGGGTTCTCTTGATGGGAGGGGTTACTTCGGGAGCTTGTTTTGGTCCCTTGCTGGGGTTTTTATTCCCTAGTTGCTGGTTTCTCTGTTGGTAGTTGACCAGAGGCGGAAATGCAATCCTACCAGATGACCTGAACCGGTCTGCAGGGAAAGTCACTGGGTTGTCAGCTATTGGTCAGTGCCAAGGACCCAGGAACTGGCGCTTGTTGCAGAGGGGGAGAGGGGTTTTATGTCTCGCTGCTGCAAGCTCACAGGCCGTGGGAAAGATGCTGGCCAGGGGGAGGGGCTGGCTCACCCGTCTGCCCAACACCCCAAGGCCTTCAGCTTCCACAGGCTGAAGGAGGCCCTCAGAGTTCACTCTCAGCTGGGGAGGCACTCAGAATTCGCCGCTCAATTAATCGGGCCTGGCTGATTAACTTTAAGTCCTGGAAGGGCCGAGCTGGTTGCGAGGGCTCCCAGGCTGGGGGAAAGAAGCCGATCCGCACCGTTCCGCGACCTGCTGTGGGCCCTGAGCTGGTGTTGGCCCGCCCCCAGGGCTCTGGCTCCAGAGGGAGCCGCTCAGGGGCTGGGAGGTACCCGATCAGGGAGTCAGTCAGGACACCAGGGTGTCCCACCGTCTCCTTTATGTCTCCCTCCCCAATCTCACGCCAGACCAGCAATAGCTCTCATTTCTACTAGCCCACCCTGAGCAGTCCCAATCGCCGGCAGTTTCCAGGTTAGAGTCCTCTACTCAGTAATCACCTCCCCGTTCAAGACCCGCCGGGTGCCAGAGACCAGCCTCCTGACTCCTAACTGCCTCCGGCGGTAGCCCGGACCAGCTCCTCCCCTGGCGGGTGCAGTCCTGACGGAGCTCCTGGAAGTTTAAGTTGCTTCCAGCTCGTGTCCCCTCACCACTGAGCCCCACGTTTCCTGACACAATTCTACATCCACTTCACACAAGCCCCTGCCTCTCGGTGGGCTTGTAAGTCTGTGGGGAAACTAGACTGTCTTGTGAGGGACTTATCCCGGTGCACTTACTGACCTGGCTGGCACCGCTGTCTCACGCTCCACTCTCTATTGTCTGTCCGCGCTTTCCAGGTTTTGCATTCCAATATCCCGTTCGCCTTATTCTTTTTCCAGATTTGTGCGTCCCCCGCTGAATCTCCACTGATTCACCTCGCTGTTTTTGCAGGAGAGAGATCCGGTCGTGTGTAGCAGACCGAGATCTACATCTCTTTCTCTGGAGGTAGGGAACCAGGAGGCTGCCTTAACTCCGCCATTTTTCTCCCCCCGCAAGTTTGTATTCTTTGACCAACATCTCCCCATCCCTCCACCCCTCTGGGCAGTGATAACCACCCTTCTACTCTAGAACTTCTTGTGAAATTTCTTTCTTATTCCATTCCCAATGACTAACACAAGAGAAAAATAAACAATAGAAGCTATTCAATAATTATAAAGTGAATCTTACCAGTACAAATTTACAAGCCTTGTTTGTACTTCGTCGATGATGTTATAGTGAAGGTTCTTTGAATGCTGAAGACAAAAGAAGCAATGATCGCATGCACTGCAAGTTCTTGTTGTGATTGCAATGAAATTCCTAGTAGATAGACATCCTGCTATTTCATTAGGGTGTTTAGAGTTGACAAATACCTGGTTTGTTTGCTATACTATTGTGTTAATAACAGAATTTTATTTTTTATTATGTGATATTAAAAATGAAGAGATAAAAGCAAAGTTTTGTCAGTGGAAAAGAACCAAAACTCCATAAAATAATTTAAAGATGTTTATTCTGAGTATGTGCAACCGTGGCCCAGAGAACCATGCTCAAGAAGCCTTGAGCAAGTCATCTCACTGTGGTTGGGTTACAGTTTGGTTTTCCATATTTCAGGGAAATAGGAATTAACATGTAAAGTCATAAATCAATACATTAAAGGTGTACATTGGTTTGGCCTGAAAGGCAGGGCATCTTGAAGTGGGGCATTACAGGTTATAGGTGGATTTAAAGATTCTTTTATTTGTAATTGGTTAAAGAAATGAAGCTTTGTCTAAAGGCTTGGAATGTTTTAAGTTAAGATAAGGAAGTCCTAATCAGAGACAAGCCACCGGACGTACATAGAATATACGCACAGACTCAAGTGATCTGTTAAGTAATAGATGACCTGTACATGTGGTCGAAGCTTTGTCTTGTAAAGCCTTAGGCCTATTAATGAGTTACAAAGGATATCTCCAAGAAGGGAGCGGGGCATGAAAGGCATGTTTAACCTCGTTCTCATGGCCAGTAACTTGGCTTTATTTTGGGGGTCTCCTTGGCCAAGAGGGGGGTCCATTCATTCAGCTGGGGGGGACTTACAATTTTATTTTAGTTCACAGTTGGGAGTACTAAAAATTTGATTTAAGATGTTTGCCTGGAAAATATCACATTTTGTTTTTAAGTAACTGCATTTGAGCTCCAAGGATTCAATTTAGTAAACTATCTTTCAGAATGCATTAATATATAAGCAGGTTAACTGATGGGCAGTGAAATGTAATTAGGAAATAAGTTTAAAAATTTTTTTCCCAATGAATCCTTGGACTAGATTTTGTGTTTTAACAAGGATATTTACCAGCCTCATGCTAATTTTTTAAAGTGATCCGAGATAAATAATAAACAGGGTAGTCCTAAAATAAATTAGTTTGTAATATTTTATTGATTAGTATACTAGTTGGCTACTTCAACAGAAATCAAAATAAAAATGGCTTAAACAAGATAGGAAATTTTTCTTTCTCCTTCAAATTCTGAGTTGGAAGGCAGTATAGGGTGTCAATTTGGTTCACAAGACATCTCAGGGACCCAGGCATCTTTTGACTCACTACCCCACGATCTAGGGTGTAAATTTTGGCTTCCCGTTGTAAGCTGGTTCACCACGAACACACCTGAGTTCCAGACCTAAGAAAGGGTGAAAGAAGAAGTGGAAGGTGAGTGGCTTAAATGGCTCTTATATTAATTTAGGCCATCCTATTGGTTGCAGAAGATGCTGAGGAATACAGAACACAACCTAAACTTAGCTGCAAGGGGTCTGGGGAACACAGTCTCTAGCTGGGAGGTAATATGCTCAACCTAAACTTTGAGAAATGGTAATATAATATTAAAAGAAAGGGATAATGGATATTGAAGGGAAATTAACCATTTTCATCACAAATGTGCAGCCTCAAAGACATCAAAATTTTCTGTGATCTCTAGTCTGCACTTCTTGGAGTAAATCAATCAATATCTAGTATTGAAGTCGAGGAATAATGCCAAAAAAACCTGAAATTATTTCCTAGCAGAATCAACTGGGTGAGGATGATATAAGCATCTTGCCTACTGTTGCATTTTTTCAATTTATAGTTCTTATATAGCAATAATGCACAATGTGGGGGAAAAAAAGAAGAAAATGAGAGGCAATGGTAACAATGTTTGTGTTGTTAAATCTCGATTATGCACAGTACAAATCCTTTTCTTCAGAATGCTCAAATGGCAATGAAAACACCAACCTAAGTTCTTCAGCAACTACCCGCAATGCTTAAAATACAGGAAATCAAACCTCTCTGGAAGTGTGCCTTGAAGAGAAATGGCCTGAGTTGTTTTTGCATCACTCATTGTTCCTTATAGTCACTTCCTAGTGAAATTTCATGTCTGTCCTGATTTCATTACAGTTGCTCCGTAGGAAAAGAAAACAACTCCTGGGAATTTAAAATTCTTTTAAGTTCTTTAACCGGCTTCTGTTGACCTAGCTACCACTGACTTCAGACCAAGCAGATTTCCCTGCTTGTTTGTCCAAATTCTCTATCACGCGATGACTAAAGCATATCTTCTGACATTTCACATAGATCATTAGAAACACCTTTAGGCAATGGATGACATCAGAATAACTTACATTAGAAATCCTATTATTCACTGAGATTAATTAACAGTGTGGCATTCGGGGAATTAGCAGTACAGCTCCTCTTGATGCTAGTTGCAGTTTGTGTCCCCTGCAGGGATGACACTGAATGAAATCTTGCAAATCATTTCAAAATAAAAATATCTCTCTGTGAGAAGTAAATGTGCACTGAGACAGTCCTAGAAAATGCTTTAAAAATTGCTCGTAAAACTCCCTTGATTGCATGTGTTAGATTTTGGTTAGCTTTGCTCTAATTGTAAGTTTACAACCAACCTGAAAGTGAGAGAACCTTAGCATCTAGAGCTGTGTACAAAAACATTTTCTTCCAGACTCTCTGAATGGCTTTGCTAAGGGAATGGTTCTTTGAACTCCTTGGAATGTAGATGGTGTATCCAGCCTGATTACATGTCTCAGTATGCCTCAGTCAGTCCTGGTTTATGTCTGTTGCCTCAGTGTAATTATTAATAGCATTCCCTTATGCTCCCCAAGAGTGTCCCTGGTTGGGTGATAAATTATATGGTCTCTCTAACTACAGTGAACCTTGAAGTTAAAGACATTTCTATTTTTAAAAAAGTACGTGTTCTTAGATAAGCTCAGTAATAATTGGATGTAATAATAGTAGGATTAGTACTTGATGAGGGATATGACATTTGAGCAGTGGGTAATGCCACTTCCTCCCTCCAAATCCTGAGGGCAGGGTTTAAGTCTATTATTGGGAACTTGGATTTTAGGCTTTCATAGATTTTACATTTGAAGATACATGGCGTGTCAGAATTTATAATTTTGGCAAGACATACACTAGAATGGGATTGTTTTGCACTCACTGTATTGCAACCACATTTCAGTTGTACTTTGTTATTACTTAACTCTTCTAAAGTCTCAAAAACTATGATTTCTGCTGAAAGAAGCTAATGTATGCATTCCTGCTCAACCCTCATATTGATATAAATAGAATATTTGTTAAGTTGAAAGGCATCCTTTTTCTAAAGTGTGCTTATGAGTCACAAAGTAACTTTTTAGCTATGCCTTCTCAAAAACTGTGTAGAGTTTGAGATTTTTACCTTACTTACAAATTAACAGATTAGTATGCCACAGTTTCATGAATGTTTACCAAAGACATAAAACTTCTGGGTCAGAAAAAAGCACTGTTGCTCATGACAGTAGAAACATGTAGGATATATATATATATAGATATATAGAAAAAGAGTTATTATGAAGGATTGTTTCATGGGATTATGGAGGCTGAGAAGTTCAATAATCTACTTTCTGTAAACTGGAGGTCCAGGAAAGTTGGTGGCACAGTTCCAGTCCAAACCCAAAGACTTGAGGACCAAGAGAGCCAATGGTGTAAGTCCCTATCTGAGTTTGAAGGCCTGAGGACTAATGAGGGCCAGGGTCCAAGGGCAAGAGAATAAAGATATCCTAGGTCTAGAAGAGAGTGAATTTATCATTACTCTGTGTTTTTTGCTCTATTCAGGCCCCGAATGGATTGGATGATGGTCACTCACATTGGTGAGGGAGATCTTTACTCAGTTTACCAATTCAAATGCTAATCTTGTCCTGAAACACCCTCACAGACATACTCAGAAATAACGTTTTACCAGCTTTCTGGGCATACCTTAGCCCAGTCAAGTTGACATACAAAATTAACCATCACAGTGTGCATTACAGCTGAGGACGTCTGAGCTTAGGGAGCTCCAATCTTTCATAGTGGACTGTAAATAAAACTGCCCAATCTTTACTTTGGAGGGAGACACTATCTTTATTATTTTGGACAGCAAATAAATCTGCCCCTTGTTCCCAAAGGAGACTCCACATCTATTTTTCAAGGCTGTTTATTCAAACAGCCTTGGAAAGGTAGTCTGTGTAACTGAAGCTTGGTACCCCTTGACAAATATCTCCCCATATCCCCCTCCCCTCAACCCCTGGCAATAACCATTATACTTTCTACTTCTATGAGTTTATTTTAGATTCCACATATAAGTGAGATCATGTAGTATTTGTGTTTCTATATCTGGCTTATTTCACTTAGTGTACTGTCTACCAGGTTCATTCACGTTTTTACAAATATCAGAATTTTCTTCTTTTTTTGAACTCTAAATAATATTCTGTTGTGTATATCCCACATTTTCATTACCTATTCATCCATCAGTGGGCATTTAAGTTGTTTCCATATCTTGGCTATTGTGAGTATTATTGTAATGAACATGGGTGTGCAAATATTAATACCTCTTTGAGATACTGATTTCATTTCTTTTGGCTATATACCCCAAAGTGGGATTGTTATACACATCAATAACTTCTGGAGACCTGATATACAGTGATGTGAATGTAGTTAACAATACTGTATTATATACTTGGAATTTGCTAAGAATGTAGATCTTAAATGTTTTCACCACACACACAAAAAGGAAAATGGTAAGTATGTGAGGTGATGAATATGTCAATTAGCTTGATTGTGGATATTATTTCACAATGTATACGCATATTGTGGGGGTGAGAGGAAACTTGCCCTGTGCCCTGGAATGTTCGCTGAAAGGTCAACTCATAATAAGGCAGATTAATAAAAGAAAGAGATTTATTTACTGTGCTCACAGGAAGAATCACAGAGTGATTACCCAATATTTTAATGGGGTCCAGAAATTTATATATCCTCATTTTAGAGGGAAGGGGGAGATGAGGAATATAGGTAATTCTATTTAGGGACAATACATGGCTACTAGAGAGAATGAATAGATACCTGGGAGACAGAATAGATGGGGGAAACAGATTGACTTGTAAATGATTCTCTTTGGAGATTAAATTAACCTGAGAGATAAGTATTATATTGGAAATAATTTTGGCCAGGTCTAGTTGCATTCTTGATCTTTCCTGTAATATATTGAGATAAAAGGGAGGGGAAGGGAAATCGATTGCTCTTTTTGATGGGTCTGTTTTCTTTATGAAGAAGGAAAGCCCCTTCTAATGCCTGTTGATCTTTAAGGGTCTTTAATTCAAAATACTCTTAATCCCAAGGAGTCATATTTTGAGGTGAAGTTTCCTGAGCTCCTTTAATATCAAAATGTTAATTTGTACCCCTTAAAGACATATAATTTTTACTTGTCATTTACACATCAATAAAGACAAAAAAAGAGAAAGTACTGCATGAGAGATAAATCACTTTTAAGAAACATTGGGGGAAAAAAAGGTAGTCTGGAACAAAAGCTGTCAGTGCCACTGCTTGCAAGACATGCAGAAACATGAGACACCCATGGAGCATTTTCTCCCAACATGTCTATGCAATACAAATTTGAGTTTCTAAGTATACATGTGATTTTATGTATAACACTAGCTGCCAATTGCTAAAGCTTCACTTCCTAATCTGCTGCAATCATAAACTAAGGAAAAATTATTCCTATTTTTACTATATTCTCATTTTACCAGAAAAACAAACAAAAAAAGGAATGCATGTGAGAGTTTGTTAGAGGAGATTATATCTGTTCTCATTTCTTATTTTATTATGTACCTGTTTAAAATATTGCATATATATTTAGAAAACATGGGCACTGTTTTTGAGTAGTTTATGTAACCAAGAAGTAAAATAATAACCACCCCAGGCATTTATTTAGCTATGGCATAGTTTGCTTTGTTTGTATAGTGAAGAAGGAATGTTAAAGATGATTGTGATATTTTATGCCTGGAAGAAGCCTCCAGCAGTAACCATAGCTCAATGAATATTTTGATTCGATGACTGGGGTTGCCAGATGTTTTTGAATCCTTTATTTCCTTACACTTATTCTGTCTTATTATGTTTTTGTTTCTCTTTCTTTCATTTCCTCAAAACCTATAAACTCCTATTGATTCTGAATTCAAATAATCAAAAAACCCAGACACTAAATTTTTTTGGGGGGGATATAAAATTTATGCTATACATTTATAAGAAAAAAGATAATTGAAATAGAAAGACAATATGTAACAAAGTCCTAATAGGGACTCAAAAGCATAACTTCCATAACATGTTTTAGGGTCGGAGCAGGTTCAGTTTAGCTTCTTAATTCTAGTGATAAATATAACTGTAACTGTAACAAGTATTATTTATTGAAGACAAATTATTTGCAAGGTATGTGCCAGGTGCTTTTATATTTCTTTTTTGAACCACAAAATTATTTTATTTCACCATTTATTACTTATGGCAAAATGTCAAGATGAGTGAATATAAAAACACCTAATCATTCATTACAATGCTTAAACGTCTACTTTTTGAAATTGTTATTATTATTACTTTTTATGTCGGCATATTATGGGTATAAAAATGTTTGGGTTACATATCAGAAGAGTCCTGCAGGGAAGACTTTATCTCCATTCACACATCAGGAATTGAGACCAGAGGTTAAAGTCCTATAGGTAACAACTCTAGGCCTTTTATCATCCTGCAATTCTTTTTGAATGATCAAAGATAGAGGTCATTGTGTTTACAGTGGCTTTTGAAAACTGATAAACCTAAGTATGCTATGCCTTGTTATTTCTTTTCCAAAGAAATATTTTTACATTTACATTATTTTTACATTCTAGGTAAACAGAGGCACAAATTATGCATTTAAAAGAGCAAAAATACAAATGTGTATATATACACATATGTATGTATGTATCTACTTCTAATTATCTCTTAGTATGTATATGTGTGCATATATAATTTCAGTAACAATTGATGACATGGATTTTTTTTTCCTGGAAGCTTTCTCTGACATAGTTTTTCCTTATTACCCCTCTGTGATCACTTAAAGCTTTATTTATCCATTTACTGTAACACTTAACACATTGTCATGTAATTAATGTTTTAGGAGACTACTCTGCCTCTGTAAACCACTAGACTGGGACCATTTCATGTTTATGTTTGTATCTGTGGGTCTGGCCTAGTGCCTGGAATTTAGTTAGTGATTAATATATGTTTTTGAATGAAAGAGAAAGTGACAAGTTTACTCTCTGTACATTTTGGAACTGCTGTGGTCTATTTTCAAGTAAATTTATACAACGCATTGTTATAATTCACCAATGTTACTTTAATAGCATTGAAAAGTCACTCTGAATCTTAAAATAACTAGCATACTCTGTAGAAATTGCTGACTAACCTAGAATATGAACCATATTGTTTCTTTTCCATAACCTATTTCTTTCCAGCATGGCATTATACTAAAAAATGTAAAGCCATATGGCTCAGAGGAAATTTGAGTGGTTATATAATCCACTGCTTTATCATTAGGCAGCTTGAAATCTAAACCAGATTAGACACTCTTCTTTTCTCAAACACTGCTTGAAAAGACAATTCTATAGCTTTTCTTGGCACCACATTCTGTGATTTTGTGTCACTGAGAAAATGTTTCTGAATACATAATCTGGATCTTCCAATTTGGAGTTTAAGCACTGTAAGTTAGGCCAAATATTCCAAAGATGTATAGAAACTCATTAGGGCCTTTGTATTAATTGAGATGGGCTAGCTCATGCTCCTTCAACAAACAGTTGCCAAATTCAGTGACTTAAAGTCACAAAGGTGTTTTTCTGATTCACAGTATATGTCCACTGAGGGGCAGCTTTGGGGACTTTGCGTTGCTTTATGTGGGACCCAGGATGAGGGGAAGCCACTACCTGGGACATTGCCATGGCAGAGGGTAAAGAAAGGTAGTGGTTAAGCATAGTAAGTAGATGGCCAGCCATGTGGAAGTGGGCCCTCATCAGACATCTAATCTGCCAGCACCTTGATCTTGGACTTCCCAGCCTCCAGAATTCGCAGAAATAAATTCCTGTTTTTTATAAGCCACCTGGTTTGTGGTATTTTGTTATACAGCAGCCTGAATAGACTAAGATACAGAACTTCTATTATCCTTGACTTTAGCCCAGTAGACCCATTTTGGACATCTGACCTCTAGAACTGTAAGAGAATAAATTTGTGCTCTTTTAAGCCACTAAATTTGTGGTAATTTGTTACAGGAGCCCATAGGAAATTAATACAATAGTCTGTGACTTTGCCTCCATAACTTTACCACCAGGATCTTCTGCCCTCTGCTCTGGCCAATCTGCCCCACCTACTCTCTCAAAGGTCTCTGTGATTGAGAAATGCAAACCAAAACTACAATGAAGTATCTCACCCTAGTTAAATGGCTTCTATCAAAAAGACAGGCAATA
>RJWJ010049086.1:0-10280 GCA_004363605.1 Indri indri | reverse complement strand
TTTTTTTTTTTTTTTTTTTTGAGACAGAGTCTCACTCCATCATCCTGGATAGAGTTTACTGGCATCATTATAGCTGACTACAACCTCAAATTTCTGGGTTTAAGTGATTCTCCTGCCTCAGCCTCCCAAGTAGCTGTGACTATGGGTGTGTACCATCATGCTTGGCTAATTTTTCTATTTTTAGTAGAATACTAGCCACACAATGGCCTGGATGAGGAACTAAAGCCAATTCACCACGGTGACTCCCCGGCCTCCTGGTAGGCCACCTTGATGACATCTGCAGTGTTCGTATTGAGGAAGAAGTATCCCAAGCCTCCTCTGATGTGCAGCTCTGCCTGCAGGAGGGAGTGGCAGGGAGGGGTCGGGCTGCATGTCGGAGGGTGCTTGGCTAATTTTTCTATTTTTAGTAGAGATGGGGTCTTGCTCTTGCTCAGCCTGGTCTCCAAGTCCTGAGCTCAAGCAATCCCCCCCTACCTCAGCCTCCCAGGGCGCTAGGATTACAGGCATGAGCCACCATGCCCAGCCTGTTTTGAGTTCTTGATTTGACTCTCACCTTGACTTTTATTAGTATATAGAAATGCTATTGATTTGTGTACATTAATTTTGTAACCCAAAACTTTACTGAATTTATTTATCAATTCTACAGTCTTTTGGTGGAGTTTTTAGGATGCTGGTGCAGTTATGGTAAAAAGGGAATGCTTATACGCTGTTGGTGGGAATGTGAACTTGTACCACTGCTATGGAAAGCAATATGGAGATTCCTCAAAAAGCTACAAGCAGACCCACCATTGGATCCAGCAATCTCACTACTGTCTGTCTACCTAAAGAAAATAAAGTCATTTTTACAAAAAAGATACCTGTGCTTGAATGTTTATTGCAGTACAATTCACAATTGCAAAGATATGGAATCAACCTAAGTGCCCATAAACTGATGAATGAATAAAGAAAGTACAAACACACACACACTCACACACCATGGAGTACTACTCAGCCATAAAAAGGAATGAAATAAAGTCTTTTGCAGAAACTTGGATGGAACTGGAGACCATTATCCTAAGTAAAGTATCTCAGGAATGGGAAAACAGATACCACATGTTCTCCCCTACAACTGGGAGCTAAACCAAGGATATATATGATCATAAAGAGCTGTTAATCAACATTGGAAACTAAGAAGGGGGAGAGGAGAGTACAATGTATACTATTCTGGTGACACGTACACTGAAAGCCCTGACTTCAATATGATACAATTTATCCACATAACAAAAAACACTTGATTCCCTAAATTTTTTGAAAAAAATATCCTTATTGTGTCTAAACCCATAGTTTAGGCTAAAAGCATAGCATAGACCTCTAGGTACAAACTTGCCAGATTTTGTTTCCTTCCATATCTAACATTTTTAAGGAATGTGGCCAAGAGTGAATGAACGAATCAATGTTTTAAAAATACAGCACTATCTCAAAACTGAAAAAAAGGACACTGAAACTGGCTTAAAAGTTCTGAATTAAAATATTTTTCCACTTTGAATTTATGCATTAATCAAGTATAAGTATTTTTTAAAAGGATTTTCAAACCTGCAATTTTTCCAAAACATATCTCCATTACACTCCTTTTTAGAAAGCTCCTGGTGAATGTATTCCACCAAATAAAGAACTAAATCAAGAAAGCAGGCAACATGGGATCAAGAACATATAGGATTCTCGATCTCAGAAAAAAGGTGAAGGGGTTTCCCAGGGTGAGGGCAAAAGAGAAACATAGGATGAGACTTGTTAAGAGCAACAAATCTAGATTGAAGTAGAATATAAAGGGCTTCAAGGAAAGGGATTTTATATATACATATATATATATAGAGAGAGAGAGAGAGAGAGAGAGAGAGAGAGAGAGAGAGAGAGAGAGAGAGAGAGAGAGAGAGAACATCATATTAAAAGAAACTTAGAAACTTTTATAGTTTTTCTACATAGCTCTTCTTGGGGATGAACTAATAATAGCTAATTAAAAAGTAAATAAAGCAATTATAAGCTATTTGATACTTTACATGCTGCTTAGGGTAGTAAGGTATATTTTTACGTTACATAATAAAAAGAATAGCTACAATTTTTTAGTCTTCTGTATATTAAGCATATATTTAAGAAAGAGATTCTGCCATCTATGACAACACAGATAAGCCTGGAGACTTTCATGCTAAGTGAAATAAGCCAGTCACAGAAGGACAAATACTGCATGATTACATTTAGATGAGGCATCTATAGATACCTATGTTATGTATGTTAAACTCATACAAGCAGAGAATACAATAGTGGTTTCCAGGGGTTGGGGGATGAGGGAAATTGTCAGTTGTTCAATGGGTTTAGAGTTTTAGTTATGCAATATGAATAAGTTCTAGGATCTCCTAAACAACATCGTGCCTGTAGTTAACCATACATTATTGTACACTTCAAAATTTAAGAGAATAAATCTCAATTTAAATGTTACTATTACAAAAACAAAAACAGAAACAAAGACAAAGGGACACAGGAAAATTTTGAGAGGGATCGAATATGTCTATTACCTTGAAGTGTTGATGGAATCATAGTGTTTGCATATGTCCAAACTCATCAAATTGTACACATTAAGTATGTGAAATTCTTTGTATATTAATTAAAACTCTATAAAGCTGTTTTAAAAAAAGTTATCACTGTTTTACAGATGATAAAACTGACACTCAGAGAAGCTAAATGACTTGCCCTAAGTCATATAGTTAGCAAGGCATGAGCTAGGATTCAAATCTACATTCTAAAGGCTATGCTTTTTCTAATAAAGCATGCTTAACCAGCGTGCTGATACATATGCATATTGCGCACATAAAATCCAATATTACAAACTATGCTGATATATAATATTGCTTTTGACTTTATTTCTGGTATGGTTATATGTGTGTATGTAATTTTCTCAACTAAATTGTAAGCATTTAGTAGAGAAGAATTATACATTTCTACACTCAAAGTTACTGTTTTGGAGGGTTTTCTACAATGTGGCAGAGAATCTTGTACACAACAGGCTTTCAGATGCTCTTCATCTGCTGATACTTTTCTGGGCTCTAAAAAAGTTACAGCATGGATAAGTGAAATAGTCTTTTGTATCTGTTTCCATAAGACTATCCTTTGAAAGCATTTTCACCTTAATAATGAAGTACACGTGGTAGGTAATAGCTTTCATATTTTTCTGTGCTAGGAAGGACACACTTATACAAAGGACTTTCAATGCCAACTTGACCTTGGATAGTAAGAGAGTTATATCTGTAGCAAGATTTAATTACAATAAGTGTCATATTTCAGAAATTTATACATCTAAGGAAAGGCCAGAAAAGCAAGAGAAAGAGTTCCCAGAAAGAAGTTTGGTTTTACAGGAGGTAAAAGAGGATTTTTAGAGAGGAGAATTAATCTATTGCATACTAATGTAATGATTTTGGTGGATTCTATAACAGGAAGGCCACTGGTAATCTTGAGAGCTGTCTCGGGGTGAAAGCCACATAAGGTGAAAGCCACACTGGAAGATTCTGGGCTATGAATGAGAAGTAATAAAAATGGAGGCAGCAAGAATGGATAATCCTTTTAAGAAGTGTTTATATATGAAAGAGTAGAAAGATGTAATAGAGTAGTTGGAGGTAGGTGTAGAGTCAAATTACAGCATTTTCTAAGATGGAAATGACTCCAGTTCTTTGAAATGACGATGGGAAAGGTTGAGATGAGAGAGTGAGACTAAATATATAAGAGAGAGAAAGGATTGTTGATGAAATGAGATTCTTAATAGGTGGGAGTAAATGAATCCCAAAAACAAATGGAAGGTTTCATCTTCTCAGTTCTCCTATTTAAAGGATACTATTGGATCCAGCCCTGGCTCCTGAACCAAACCTTATTTGAGAAAGGAGTCACTTTCTTAAACAAAATGTTTAAACAACCAAACAAAAACAACCTGTTAAACTGATCCAGGGAAAAATATATTACAGATAATACACAGGTTCCCATGTTTGCTTTGTCTTGTTTACGGGACCTACTAGGATGACAGGGCCCTATAATATCAACTAGGGTCTTAGAGTATTAACCTTCTTGTGGTTTTCTTTCTGCCCGGAATGCCATGGATTGACCAAGACCGAGATTCTAGTCATGGAGAGAAAACAAGATATGTTTTCTCTCACTACTCTTGTTCCCTCTCTATATGATAGAATTTCTACTGTCTGCCACCAGTCCCCTTTCTCCTCTTCTGGAGTTCAGAGCGATGTCATTCAACTCCAGCACAGTAACTTCATCTCTGTCAATTTTAGGCAGATTTCCTGGGCATCAAGTACATGTTTAGACTGCCAACTTTGCCTTTCAGGATTCCTTATGGTTAAGCTCTAACTTCCTACTGGTTCCCAATTTGACAACCACCTGCCTGCATTTAGATCTTCATATTTGTTGTGTACTTAATTCAGTGGATGTCTTCGCACTGTTCTTTTGCAAAGGATTTGGAATTCTTTATCTTTGGACACATTGTTTGGCTAAATTTTTTGTTTTCATTGGACATACCCCCCACACCCTCTATGTGGGATGAAATCTATTGTCAAGTCTTATCCTCTTCCGTACATTTGATTTATGTTATTACAATTTTATGTCTTGCTAATATAAGAAAGAAGCACAGAGAATAGATCTGAGCTAGCCACAGGCAACTTTTTATCATAAGAAAATCACAAGAGACACAAATTTGAAACGACTCTTTAGAATATTAAGGGCTATGGTTTATTCAGTGTTTGTTTTGCTTACCTTATTGAGATAACTTAACTTTTCTGTACTTTAGTTTCTTCTTCAATAAAATGGAAACAACAATCATACCTACCTCACAGGGTTGTTGGGAATGTGACTTTGTTAATGGAAGCAATTAGTTCAGACCATGACATCCAGAAACCATTCAATAAATGTTGATTACTGTTGTCATTGCTGGTTGTTCTTATGCTCTTTCATTTCCTTCAGGTCCTTGCTCAAATGTCACCTGGCCAAATAATCTTTCTCTGACGGCCTCATCTAAAATTGACCCTTTCATCACTCTCTAGTTTTAATTCATATATACCGTCTCCTAAAAATATATTTTATGTTACTTTGTTTATTTAATGAGTCCCCATAAGAATGTAAGCTCCATAAAGATAAGAGTTGTTTCTTTTCTTTCCAGTGCTTGTCACAATGCCTGCCAGAGGAGGCACTCAACATGCCTTCATTTAAGGGATTTTAAACACAATTGTATTCCAGGTCCTGTGCTAAGTTGCTAAGTTCCAGGATTTAAACAAACCAAAACAAAAACAACAGCAAGTGTGTGTGAGTGTGTATGTGTGTGTGTGTATTCCTCCTTTGGTATCTGTGGGGATTGGTTCCAAGACCCCCCACGGATACCAAAATCTGCAGATGCTCAAGTCCCTTGTATGGAATGGCATAGTATTTGCATATAACCACACATATCCTCCCATATACTTTAAAACATCTTTAGATTACTTATGTTACCTAATACAATGTAAATGCTATGCAAATAGTTGTTACACTATATTTTTCAAATTTTTATTATTTTTTATTGTTTTAATTTTTTTCAAATATTTCTCATCCAAGGTTGGTTGAATCTGCCTATGGGAACAGTGGCTCATGCCCATAATCCTAGGACTCTAGGTGGTTGAGGCAGGAGGATCGTCTGAGCTCAGGAGTTTGAGACCAGCCTGAGCAAGAGCGAGATCCTATCTCTACTGAAAATAGAAAAATTAGCTGGACGTCATGGCGTGTGCCTGTAGTAGCAGCTACTTTGGAGGCTGAGGCAGGAGGATTGCTTGAGTCCAGGAGTTTGAGGTTGCTATGAGCTAGGCTGATGCCACCGCATTCTACTCAGGGAAAGAGGAGGAGGAGGAGAAGAAGAAAGAAGGAAGAAGAAAGGAGGAGGAGGAGGAGGAGGAGGAGGAGGAAGAGGAAGAGGAAGAAGAAGAAGAAGAAGAAGAAGAAGAGAATCTGCAGCTGAGGAACCCTCGTATATGGAGGGCCAACTGTATATACACATACATACCCCCCTATACACACACATGTATGATCATGCATTACTAAGGATGAGGACATGTTCTAAGGAATGTACTGTTAGGTAGTATCATCATAGAATGTACTTACACAAACCTAGATGGAATACCCTACTACACGCCTAGGCTGTAAAGTAGAGCCTATTCCTTCAAGGCTACAAACCTGTGCAACATATTACTGTACTGAATAACGTAGGCAACTGTAACACAATAGTAAACATTTATGTATCTAAACATAGAAAAGGTACAGTAATAATATGATATAAAAGATAAAAAATGGTACACCTGTATAAGACATTTATGAATGAAGCTTGCTCTGGGTGAAATAGTGAGTGAGCGGTGAGCAACTGTGAAGGCCTAGGATATTACTGTACACTACTATAGACATTATAAACCCATAAACCCTGTATGCTTAGGCTACACTAAATTTATAACAAAAATTTTTCTTCAATGATAAACTCAGCTTAGTATAACTTTTTTACTTTAAGCCTTTTAATTTTTAAAAATTTTTGACACTTTTGTAGTAACACTTAGCTTAAAAACAAACACATGACACAGCTGTACAAAAATACTGTCTCTCTTCATAACCTTATTCTATAAACTTTGTTCTGTTTTAATTTTTTCCTTTTACTTTTTAAACTCTTTTGTTAAAAACTAACACGCAAACACACACAGTAGCCTAGGCTCACACAGGGTCAGAATCATCAATATACTGTCTTCCACCTCCACATCTTGTCCCACTGGGAGGTCAATAACATGCATGGAGTTGGAGTTGTCATCTCCCATGATAACAATGACTTCTGTAATACTTTTTGAAGGCCCTGCCTGAGGGCTCTTTTACAGTTAGCTTTTTTTTTTAATGAGTAGAAGAAGATTTTAAAATAATGATAAAAATATAATGTAGTAAATATATAAACCAGTAAAATAGTAATTTATTATCATTATCAAATATTATGTACTGTACATAATTGTATATGCTCAACTTTTATGACTGGCAACACAGTAGGTTTGTTTACACCAGCATCACCCCAGTAGTGCATTGTGCTAAAAAATTAAAGATGGCTGTGCTATAACTAGGCAATAGGAATTTTCCAGATCCATTTTAATCTGTGGAACCACCATAGCATATGCATTCCATTGTTGGATGAAATGTGATTATGTGGCACATGACTGTATATATATGTACATATATATACCTATATAGTGTATCAGGTGGTAATGAGTTCTATGGAGAAAATTTAATCATGAAAGAAATACAGGCAGTGCTAGAGGCAAAAGGAGTAGATGAGAATTTTCAGTCTGAGGTATCAGGGGAGGCCTCTTTAAGATAGCTGTGTTTGCTCAAAATCAAGATGCAGCTGAGAAGGGAAGGCATAATAAAATCTGTGGGGAGAACATTCCAGGGAGATGGAAGAGTAATGCAAAAGTCCTGATGTGAGACTGTGCCTGGAATGTTTGAGAACCAGCAAGAAATACATGACTGTTTATTACTTTCGTTATTAAAATGTTTCCAAACATCCTATGGGATAATTCCTTGTCTCATCTTGTGAGCAATAAAATGGAGACTCAAAAGTCACCCAATAAGTTGGGTTGTTTCCTTACACAAACCACACTATTTGTCGTGGATCCGGATTTCTTAATGGTGGTGTATTGAAATTTTGGGCTGGATACTTCTTTGCTGGGGGTGGGCTGGCCTGTGCATCATAGGCCCCTACCCAACAGATGATAGTAGCAGCCCCCCACATCCTATGACAACTAAAACTTTCTCCAGACATTGCTAAATGTCCACTGTTGGGTTGGAGGGCAGTAGAATCATGCCCATTTGGGAACCACTGTCACAGAGTATTCCAGATGACAGGCAAAGTCATCATTCTAAATGTCTAATGGTTAACTTAGGCCTTATTTTTAAGAAATGACAAATCATTTGCAGCACAATGATGATATTTAAGCGTGTTAATGATCATTTTATGCTTAATTGATAGATTCCACTATGAGACAATTTGAATCAGCTGTAAAGATAGACCCAAACACCAAATTAACTAGATTGGGCTTATGCTATGCATTACTTAACAATGTTCATATAAAATTGAAAGAATGCCATGGAAATTCTGAGGAATTTTACTTAATTTTAGCATGAGGATATTTATGTGCACATTTTATTAGCCTAATACATTTTACTAAAGAGCATAAAAGATATTTTATATTCAAAATTTTAGGACAAAGCTATCATTAGATTTTATTGATTTTCTAAATAAATTCATATCTGTGTAATTAACTCATATGAATATATCCTAACTTCACAATATCTTGAACTTGTCAACTACAATTTATATACCCTGTAACTAATAGAGTTAGTATGTTTTCAAATGTTGTCAATGTCAATTTATTGAGGGTTTGGTAACATATTAACTTAAAGTATGCCTTATGTAACTTAGTAAAGAAATGCATCCTTGTGAATTAAGGAAGCTCAATTCTCATCATTTAAGCTAACATATATAACTTTTACCTGCCCTTTAAAGGCACATAACCATTTCCCCACTGGGTCTATCCATGCCTAAATGATAAATGAATGTTTTCATGAAACTGTTTAAGCAGGACAGTGGGTAAAGCTGCTCTGAGTGTGCTCAGGCATGTAGTGAGAAAAGTCAGTTTAGAGACTTTTTGACTGGCCTTAACCTTACAGAAGGAATTTTCTCCCTTGCCTCCTGAGCAGAGCCTGCTGCTGCTGGGCCAGTGGGAGAAGCTTATAAACAGCTTTGTTTTCCCACCAGGCAGTAACAGCTCTCCTACCAGATCGAAGACAGAGAAAAGATTGCTCATTGGAGCTGTTGTTTGAAACATGATTTGAGCTAATTAAAAATTACAATATATAAAAATTTGTGGAAAGCTTAGCAAAGACAGCCAAGTTACAATTTTAAGGTTAATTAATCCAGCACCAAATCATGAACTCTTTAAAAAAAAAAATTGTGCCTCTGATATCAACAGTAAAATGCTTACTATAAACCCATCATATTGTGACATAGAGAAAAAAATCATAAAGTATGTCATTTGTGACTTCAAAATTGTTTTAAAACATTCAACATGATCGACACATATTTCTTACAATTAAACTGGTTTAAATGGCAAAGTTTGTGAAGTCAGAATCCCATGAGGAAATATCTTCCTTATATTTCCCTAAATTGAGGCTGACATCCTGATGATATGTATGTGTATAATGTTTCTTTTTCTCCTTAAAGAATACATATTATTTAATTGGAATCCATCTATTAATATAACCCTTTGGTTATTTCCCTCAAATAATAAAATCCTAAAATTTGAATTAACACAACATATCCTTCCCATCATTTTACCAAGCAAAATTTGTAATCCTAACTGGTGCTATTTTTTGTTTGTTTGTTTCTTACTACCATTTCCTAGAGAAGAATGGAGGTGAATGGAATTCTGTATTGTTAGTCAAGAACTTCGCTTATTGAAGATTATTTTCTTAATATTCCAAAAGCTGATATTTTAGGTAAAATCATTTTTCTATTTTCATTATAGTCCTGTGAATTTATAAAATGCAGGGAGAAATCCTATGCAAGTTGTGAAAAAAAAGGGAGCAAGGGAACATTTTTGGTTGTGGTAGGTTTATGAAATACTATAAATTCCAATGATTCTCATAAGTCCAGAAATTCAAGCATGGGACAGCAAGTTCAGATAAGATCCACAAGTGAGTAAATAATTTTTAAGCAAGTGCAGCTTATGCTAATATTGCAATAAACATAGTTATTACCAGCAAGGTGAGGCAATTTTGCAGCTCTTTTATTAAACTCTCTTTCATTTTACCATATAAAATCCACATAAACAAGTAAAAGATATTTCAGTAACAGATTGCATACAAACTTTTTTTGGTACACTCTACAATCTTTTGTTCATTCTGAAAGAAAGGGTTCCAATCTGGGATGCTTTTTGCAATTATTGAGATGCATTCTTGATAAAGGTGCTTAGCAGAATGAGCAAGCAGTTTCTTTTAAGGTGCTTAATTGCAAATTATTCAAAACTAAAAAAATACATTTAGTCAAAGTTCTCATTTCAGTGTTTTAATTTTCTTTTTTTTCCAGTACTGCAGAATTAATGTAATCATTTTTATCAAGACTTTAAAACAGGGAAGCACAATTTACCTTTCTGTTATGGTATTGTTCAAGTGAATATGAATAAGTGTGTGTGTGTGTGTGTGTGTGTGTG
>RJWJ010049085.1:0-10371 GCA_004363605.1 Indri indri | reverse complement strand
CTCTGGGAGGCCGAGGCGGGCGGATCGTCCTGAGCTCAGGAGTTCGAGACCAGCCTGAGCAAGAGCCAGACCCCGTCTCTACCAAAAATATAGAAAGAAATTAATTGGACAGCTAAAAATATATATAGAAAAAAATTAGCTGGGTATGGTGGCGCATGCCTGTAGTCCCAGCTACTCGGGAGGCTGAGACAGTAGGATTGCTCGAGCCCAGGAGTTTGAGGTTGCTGTGAGCTAGGCTGACACCACGGCACTCGCCCCAGGCAAGAGAGTGAGACTCTGTCTCAAAAAAAAAAAAAAAAAAAAAGAAAGAAAGGGGGGCCAGATAAGGGGCCACAATAACAAAAACAAAAAAAAAAAAAAAAAAAAAAAAAAAAAAAAAAAAAAAAAAAAAAAAAGAAAGAAATGGAGGCCAGATCTGGTGGCACATGCCTACAGTCACACCTACTCAGGAGCTTGAGGTGGGAGGATTGTTGGAACCCAGGAGTCGAGTCCAGCCTGGACAATATTATCGAGACCCCATTTTAAAAAATAAATACATAAACGAATGAATGAAAAAAATTTTTAAAAGAAGTAAGTGGAAGGCTATCAGGTATTCTTTTAATCTCATGGGGTTTAGGAAGCTGAGTTATAATCAGTTTTTTCAGAATGAATTTGTGTCAATTTAACCAAACCAATGAGAATTAAGGAAAGTTCTGCCAGACCAGGTGAGTGGGAGCAACTCATAGATTCCCTGTCATATCCGTTGGCCTTTGCTGCATTTTTATCCTGGTCTTGCTTCCTGTTGTAGTGGTATAAACACAAGTAGAGTGGTTTATAGTGGAGAAGAGAATGCAACACCTCCGTGAAAATAAAGAATTTGAGATTCTCGGCAAGCTAGAGGCATTGTCCAGTGTGAAAGTCTGGCTTTTGGACATTGACATAGACTATGCCTGTTCAGCCTTGGCACTGGCCAGGATTTCCCTTTTGGCTTGACTTAGTCCCTCCTCCTTACTCTCATTTGCCTCTGCTAAGAGCTGGACTTTAGGGCCTGACATTTGTCTTGGGGAGTTCCTCTGGCTGTGAGAGCCTACATAGTGTGTTCACTCTGCTGATGAAAGCAGTGAGGAACTGAACATAGCTAATTAGCAATTGGCGGATAGCTCGAAGTTCTTAACATTCTTTTGATTCTTTCATTACAGTCTGGTCAGATGACGACTGGTTGAAGAAGTCTGGGAAGAGAATAAATAGGAAGATGGTTCTAGAGCCTCCCAAAAGCAGAAACCCAGGAGGTGAGAATGGAGGGAGGTTCATGCTTTCAGAGGAGAGGCTGGTGCTTTCCACCCAGGGCACTTCTGATGTGAGCGGTGTTAGTGAGTTGAATGGAGAAGCTTGCTGTTTCTCATCTAGGTGAGAAATAGCTTATGTGTGCTCAGGTATTTGTGGTTGCTGTCGAACGTGGAGAATGAGGTGGGAAAGGACAGCGCATGTTCCTCATCACTGGCATCCACCATCCGGAGGTCTTTCCTGCTCCCTCACTGAAGACCGTGGCACCAGGCTCACTGTCTTCCTGTTCCTGCCCCAATTCCAGGGAGGCAGAGGAGTGCAGAAGCCCCTTCCCCTCAGTGCGTACACAGCACAAGGCTCTCCCTGCCTCATCACTTTCTCCTGCTTGTCTGTAGACCATCCTGACCGTTGTTCTTAGGATAATTTAGGGGCTCCTCCTTCTCTGTCGTGTTTCTCCGAGTTCCTTCCTTATCCCTAGCTCCTCTCTCCATCTTGGCCTTGTGCAATCTCAGCCACTTTTGTCTCCTGCCTAAGGTTGTAACGGCTATTCATTGTCCGGATGACTTTCTGATCTCTATCCCTAGCCTTCACCTTCCACATGTTTCTGTCCCGATGTCTCTCTCACAGGCACCATAAATAAAGCACACCCCAACTGAATTTCCTCGTCTTTCACTCTGGGGTTCCTGTATGTTCAATCTTAGTTCACTTTGCCATCTTCAATATAATCACTCCAACCAGATACCTCTGTGTCAGCTTAGACCTCTCGTTGTATTTCATACCCGATGCATTGCTATATCCTGCTAATTTTATCTTTTGAATCTTCCTGCATTTCTCCTCTCCTGCTCTTTCCTGCCACCGTTGTCTTATCCTCCCCTGTGGATAATTATGGCAGCTTCCTAACTGATCTCCCTGTGCCAGGCCTGCCCTCCTCCTGTCTTGAGCAGCCCGAGGGAGCTTGCCAAAGCACAGGTCTGACTGTGTCACTCTCCTCAGCATTCTAGGCTGCCCTCATCTATGGGAAGGAGTCCAGGCCCCATTAAAAGATACAGAAAGTTTCTCTATGTTCTGACGTGTGCTTACCCCTTCACATTTTGTCTCCATTTTATATTCTAGGAAACAAGAGTTCGTAGATATCTGTAAATCTCTGTGTTTTTGCATAAGCCATTCCTCTGCCTGCACTGCCCTTTCCAGCTTGTTTTATCTGGCTAGCTCCTCGTTTTTCATGGCTCAGCTCAGTTGCTACCTTCTCCAGGAAACTTTTCTGAGTCTTCTAGTGAGTGAGATGAGTGTCCCTACAGGGCTCCCATCACCTCTGGGCTCCTGTGGCACCTTCTGTCCTAACAGTCACTGCATTATATTGAAATCTCTTATTTAACAAATGTTTGAATATTGCTTATTCTATGCCAGGCACTGTTCTAAGTGTTTTACAGATACTTAATCCTAATAACAATTATTTGAGATAAGTACTATTATTACCCCCAATTCTAGGTGAGGAAACTGGGACACAGTGAGGTCAAATACCTTGTCCATTGTTGCCCAGCTCATAAGTGGTGGAGCTGAGATTTGAAGTAAGCCTGTAGAGCTTCAGGGTCTGTGTCCTTCGTACAATTGTGGGCATCTCTCCATGCTGGATAGCCAATTCCTCGAGGGCAGGGGCCATATCTGTTTATTTAAAACCCCACTGCTTGGCCCGATAGCTCAAGACCTATATGTTTAACTATTAATCCAAACTACAACAAGGTCAGAAACAACAGTTTTCTCATCAAGCAAATGAGAGGGTTTGTACTGCATGTTTTATTTATCCTCTAGTCAATCTTGTTTTGGGGGACAAAGTAAGGCCCAACGTCCTCCATTGTCTTCTGATCACATAGGCCTGAGAAGGGGGCCGCCTGAAAGGGGTGGCCTTGCAAACTTAATAGGAAACAGGAAAATATCTAATCCTGCAATTTCCTAGTAAGAGTTAAGATCAATCCTATGAGTTCTCTCACCAACAGGTACCCTGCAGGAGTTCTGTTTTGCACTTCTGAAAAGAGCTGAACAGACGGAAAAGAGGTGGTAAATCTCTCTCTCTTTGAAAATTCCTTTGAGAATCTGCTTTTTTACAGTCTGAAGAGTCCTGAGTGAACAGCAGGGTGCCAGTTTCAGACCTCAGCTACATGTCAAGGGCACAGTCACATCTCCTGCGATCATCCCTTCTCCCGGGAAAGGCAGGAGAGCCAGCTCGTGGACTTTGACGTCCTGCCTCTGCTTCTGCTATCGTCTTGCCCCCGAGAAGAAAGGAAGGAGCGGATGCAGCAGTTTCTCAACCGTACCCCGCTAATTTACAACCTCCCCCTTTAAAAATCTGAATCGCTGCTTTTCGAAGCCAGCACATTCTTCCTATCCCCACCTCCATGCCGGCCCTTTTTCCGGCACTATCTCCACCTAGGAAAAAGTAAATAAACTTCTTCTTCCTATCCTAAATTTTGTAGAAATCTTTCTCAAAATCTGCATGCACTAGCTCTCACACCCTAACACTGCCCCCATAGCTTCTTCCGTGTAGCCAGGCTGGGAATATGGACAGCTGAGCATAGAGGGAGGAGGTGGTGGTATGTGAATGGGTCTGCTTAACTGGGGGATGATGGGCTTGAACTGGGATTTGAAGATATTGAGAGTTGTGAATCGTGGGCCAGAAAAGTGCTGTTCCGGGACTGCAGGGGAAAGTGAGCTGATGTGTCTGAGGGTGAGCTTGCTGAGATAACATACCGGGCGGGGGGTGCTCAAATCAGGAAGTGCTGGGGTCTGTGGTCACTGATGTCCAGCTGGGTGCTGTGGCGGTGGCTTCTGCCTCCTGCAGCCCTGTCAGGGCCCGAGGCCTTCCCTGTGGGCACCTTGCTGCAGCCTGCTGACTGGAGTTGAATTCTGAGTGTGTGTGCAGAGGAATACTTGTGCTCCTACTTGGGGAGTCAGAGAGTTCTCTCTAACCTAGCAGTTTCTTCTGCACCTAGGGAGAGCCTGCTGCAAAAAAGGCCGGCTCAAATCCTCAGGTGTACATGGACATCAAGATCGAGAACAAGCCGGGTGGCTGCATTCTGGTGCTCCTGTGTTCAGATACTATGTCCATGACAGCAGGTGAGCGGGGGCTCTTTGTCAGGATGGTGGCCAGGCAGGCTGGGGAGGAAGCTGCCTGGAACCCAGGGCCCTTGACACTGTTTCAACCTGAGGCCATCTGAGGCATCTCACATCCCAGCATCCAGTAACAAATGAGGCAGAGCAGACATTTCTGAAGCTCTCAAAGGCTTAGAACCATCAGGAAGAGTAAGCAATTGAAAGTTATAAGCTGTTTTAATTATCCTCTGGTTTGGTTTTATTGTATTTTTTTGAGTAACTTTATTTTGATATATTTTCAAACTTACAGATATATAGAATAAGAATCCTGTAAGAGTAGTTCAAGGAGCTCCCATATGTCCTGTAGCCATTCAGTAATTTACTTTTTGCCCCTCATGCTATATCATTTTCTTTACATACATACATATATACATATATGTACATGTGTGCATATGCATATATTTTTTCCCCTGTTCCAGTTGAGAAGTTGAAGACATCATTCCTCTGTGCTACTAAATACTTCAGTATGTATTTCCTTTTTTTCTTCTTTTTTTTTTTATTTGGGGCAGAGTCTCACTCTCTCACCTGGGCTGGAGTGCAGTGGCATCATCCTAGTTCACTGCAACCTCGAACACCTGGGGTCAGGCGATCCTCCTGCCTCAGCCTCCTGAGTAGCCAAGACCACAGGCATGTACTACCATGCCCAGCTAATTTTTTCATTTTTTTGTAGAGATAGGGTCTCACTGTATTGCCCAGGCTGGTCTTGAACTCCTGGCCTTAAGCAATCCTGTTGCCTTGGCCTCCCAAAGTGCTGCGATTACAGGCCTGAGCCCCCATGCCCAGCCCTATATTTCCTAGGAACAAGGATATTCCCTCACATAATCATAGGATGACTATCAAAATTATGAAATTTAACCTTGTCACACTACTTTAATCTTCCAGCCATATTCAGATTTCATCACTTGTCCCAATATTATCATTAATAGTGATTTTTAGCAATTTTTCTTCCCTGAAAAGCGTTCACTCATTGCATTAAGTTGTCAAGTCTTTTTAGTCTCCTTTTATTTGAAAAGTTTCTCAGTTTTTCATTGTCTTTTTGATCTTGACATCTTTGAAGAGAACAGACCAGTTGTGTTTAAGGCTGTTTCTCAATTTGTGTTTGCCTGGTACTTCCTCGTGATTCGATTTGGCGGGGATACCACAGAAGCAGTGCTGTTACTGTACCGTAAGAGGAAGTACGCGATGTCAGTTCAGATGTTTGCGATGTTAACTTTGATCGCTCAGTTGAGATAGCCAATGGAAACTTACTATTTTTAAAGGCATAAATTAAAAGCTAACATTTTTTCTCCTCACTAACCCTAGCCCACTCTCAGACTGTTACTGTGGTTCCTATTTTCTTAAATATTCATGAGTCTTTTTACCCATAATCTTTTTTTGTTTTAATCTAGCTTTTTAATGTTTAGCAAGGTCATAACTGCACATAATTTTTAAAAAGTCATTCTATAATAAAATATGGCATTCTGCTCCCTTCAACATCATTTTTCTGCCCTGCCAGAGGCAATCAACACTCATTTATTTTAATAAATATTTTGGTTTTTATTGCTATATCTCTGAAAAATGTATTCATGTTACCACTACTTGATTTTTTTCAGTTTTTCTGGGAAACAGACTCACGGAGATTTGCATGCAGGAAGTTTATTGGAGAGTGATCTCAGGAACAACTCTCGTAAGAGAATGAGGGAAGCAAAGTGGGCAGAGAGAGTATTTTAACTGCCTTGCAGTCACATAGAGACCTCAGCTGATCCCATGGGTAGTTGTGGAGCTTGGATATCCCTTCAGAGCTGTTCTGAATTGAGGCGAGGGGGCCAGGCCTTTGTACTGTCACGTGGACCAGTCGTGAATTCTGGCTGGTTCCCAGTGGTGGTGTAAACTTTGGTGAGGTAGCTCCCTTTGGCCAAGGGCAATTCCTAGGGCTGGTCTCATCACGGTAGCATCCAACACTCCTGGGTGCTGAGGGTATGGCGGTCTTGGTCTTGCAGGGGATCTGAGTGGCTTTCCACAGCGTCCCCTGTGGCCTCCTGTCACACCACTCTGATCCACTTGCTTCATTTGTTCACCTGGAAACAGCTCCTCCAGGGCTCTGGTTAGTCTCTCCCTGGGGACATCAGAGGAAACAAGAAGAGAGTTGGTGGGATGAACTACAGTTCCCATTGCTGCTGTTGGTCCCAGAACTACAGCCGATGCTCATCATCTCCTTCCTCTACCACGCATTCTAGATTCCTCTCAGCCTCACCTCAGCTGGCACCTCTGCAGGTCTACATGGCTTACGTGGTGGGGTGACCTCCGCCTTTACCCATGGGGATTTGAGCTCCTGGTTGTTATGCTCTTGTCAGGCCACGGCTACCCTGTCAGAATTGGGCAGGAGAGTACAAGAGATCTGCCCATGGGTCCCCTGGGTGCCAGGCCTGTTCTGACCATCCCTTTTGTGTGACAACCAAGTGGCCTTCTCCTGATGGTCAGGGTCAACTGTCCTGCCAGGATGGTGGCTCCTTTCTTACCTACTTGTCTCTTGGCACAAGGAACCTAATGCACTCAGGCAGCAGTCATAGTTTAAAAGCTAATGGGATTCTGGTTGTCTCCTGGTAAAAGTGTACCCTGTGGAAGCCAGGACCTCTAGACGCACAGAGCCTTGAGTGTGGGGACTGGATTCCCAGGACACAGCACTCTATAATGGTCATTGAATCAGGGTGTATGTTGTGCCCATCCTCACAGGGTATCGTTTCTAAGCTTGTGCCTCAACTTCACATTAAGGCCTTTCCCTCCTTCTGTTAGTTCTGAATGATGCAGTATATGATGGGAATAGTGGATCCCAAGTTCAGGTGCTGACTGCCACACCTCCTTTGCTGTAAAATGGGTCCTTGGTTTGATGGGATGTTATGCTGTATCTTAGTCCATTTGTGCTGCTATAACAAAATACTTGAGACTGGGTAATTTGTACAGAACAGAAGCTTATTTTTCTCACAGTCTAGAGGCTGGGAAGTCCAAGATCAAGGCACTGGCAGGTTTGGTCATTTGGTGAGGGCTGCTCTCTACTTCCAGGAGGACACCGTGTTGCTGCATCCTCTGGAGGAGAGGAGCAGTGTCCTCACATAACAGAAAGCAGAAGGGCAACAGGGCCAAAGGTTGTGTGAAGTCCCTTTTATAAGGGCCTTAATCGCATTCATGAGGAGAGGAGCCCTCATGACCTAATCACCTCTTAAGGGCCCCACCTCTTAATACCTTCACATTGGCCATTAAGTGTCAACACCTGGGTTTTGGAGGGGACACATTCAAACCATAGCATGCAGTATTCTGTGTCTTTTGATACCTCGAGCACTTGGATAGTGTTATCAGCTAAAGCCCAATATACAATAAAAGCAAAGTCATGTCCAGAATATTTGTCACTGCCTGTCAAGATGAATTACTGCTCCCTCCATGGTAGAAGGGGTCCTGTGTAAGCAACTTGCCACCAAGTGGCTAGTTGATCTCGAAGGATGAGGAGCTCAACGTTGGTGTCAGTTGCTAGTAGTTTGGGCATTTGGTAGTAGCAGTAGCTAGATCAGCCGTGGCGAGCGGAGCCCATGCTGTTAGTCTCATGTATTGCTTCCGTCCTGGACATCATGGCTACTTTGTTCATGCACCTATCGGCCAGCACTGCAGTGACACATGGGAGAAGCTGGCTGATGTCAGTTCCCCGAGTCTTTCTGTTCAGTGATTGTTCAGTATCTCTTCTGTGGTGGGTATTCCCTGGTGGGCATTAACATCAAAGATCTTCAAACCTCGTGCCGACTCCCATAGTCCGTCCCCATGCTGCTTCTCCACACTTCCTAGTCCCTAGTCTTCCGTTTTCTTCCAGTTTCCTGACCTACCATCCGAGCCATTTGTCACTGCCCTTGAACTTGTATATATTTTCCTGGGGGGCCACTTTTCTTTCTACACACAGTTGTCACCTGAAGCTCTTCCTTTCGAGAGGACTTGCCCTCATCACTGTCATTCAGGGGCCCCCGTAAGGTAGTAGTGCAGTAGCAGTCCATTCTCAGCTTGTCCCCACATACCGACCGAGCCTACCCTTTGGTGAACCAAGCCTGTCCTTTCTCTTCTTATGCTAGCTGGCCATAAGGGACCTCCATGTGACCATAGGTGTGAACTGAAGACGAGGTGTGGGTACAACAATGGGGGATGACACAGGGAATCTGGTCACCTACTCTTTCAAGCTTACTGAACTTCCGGCCCTGCTCGTACGGATTCTGAATGCACCATGTCCCTCCTCGTGTGGATTGCTGCAGGGCCTGCCGGATCTTATGACTTAGTAAGTCTAACAGAACCCAGCTCACGAGGGATACTTCTGGCCACATGGTCACTTGATGCCGCATGGTTAGGTGTTCCATCTCTGTCAGAGCCCAGTACCATTCCAGAAATTGTTTTTAAGTGATTGACTTGGAAAAAATGTCAAGTCTATAGAAAAGTTGTTACAAGGATATAACATGTAGTCATGTATAGTCATACGTCCTTTACATATATTCACTCATTGTTAATATTTGCTGTCTGCCTATAATTAGACATATGCATATGCATATGATCTTTTTTTAAGAGATAGAGTCTCACTCTATTTTTAAGAGATAAAGTCTCTGATGGAGTGCAGTGGTGTGATCATAGCTCACTATAGCCTCGAGCTCCTGGGCTCAAGTAATCCTCCCGCCTCAGCCTCCCAAGTAGCTGGGAGTACAGACATGCACCACTACACCTGGCTGGTTTTTTTTTTTTTTTTAGAGACAGGGGTCTTGCTATGTTGGTCTCGAACTCCTGATCTCAAGTAATCCTCCCACTTCAGCCTCCCAGAGTGCTAGGATTATGGGCGAGAGCCACCGTGCCTGCCCAAATATTTAATTTAAATAAAGGTAATATGTACTGTTTTAGATTCTGAGAGCAGGAGTTTTAAATATCTAGGTAGATATTTTTTACCTCAGCACTTTTTCCTTTCCCCACCCCAGATAATTTCCATTGCCTGTGCACCCATGAAAAGGGCTTCAGCCTCAAGGGAAGCAGCTTCCACTACATCGTCCCCCAGTTCTTGTGCCAGGGCAGTGATTTCACAAATTACAATGGCACCGGGGGCAAGTCCATCTACGGGAAGAAGTTTGATGGCGAAAACTTTATGCTCGAGCACCGAGGACCAGGTAGGAGCCGATCAGTGTGTGCTGACAAGTGAGGCTGGGCCCGGGTGGGATGGCCGTGCAGGATGGAGGACAGGGCGTCTGCAGGACACCAGCTACTGGACAGAGGAGACCCATTCAGCCTTGCGAGGGTGGAGCTAGCTTTGGGCTTCAAAAGGTTTGTTTTTTATTTTGGCTTATTCAAGTTCCTGTTGGTCTCCTTTTATTATAAGAGGAAGAAGCATAGAAGTCTGGTTCTGCTACTGCAGTGGTGTGTTGTTATTGTTTTTGTAACTTTATTTTATGTAAATTTATACTTACGGAAGAGTTCCAAGAATAGCATAATGAACCCCAATATACATTTTTGTGCCTTTTACTGGGATTCATCAGTTGTTTACATTGGTGAACATCATTTCCTATTTATTCTCTTTCTGTGTATATTATAGGCAGTGCTTATTTTTTTGGAACCATGTGAGAGTAAGTAGGAGATGTCACGTACCTAAGAACAGGGACTTTTTTTTTTTTTTTTTTGAGACAGAGTCTCACTGTCTTGCCTGGGGCGAGTGCCGTGGCGTCAGTCTAGCTCACAGCAACCTCAAACTCCTGGGCTCGAGCGATCCTACTGTCTCAGCCTCCCGAGTAGCTGGGACTACAGGCATGTGCCACCGTACCCGGCTAATTTTTTCTATATATATTTTTAGCTGTCCAATTAATTTTCTTTCTATTTTTGGTAGAGACGGGGGTCTCGCTCTTGCTCAGGCTGGTCTCGAACTCCTGAGCTCAGGACGATCCGCCCGCCTCGGCCTCCCAGAGTGCTAGGATTACAGGC
>RJWJ010049084.1:0-10370 GCA_004363605.1 Indri indri | reverse complement strand
CTCAGTGGTCATCTGCACTCAGAAGTGATGACGTTAGTGTGGACAATTCCGTTCCGAGCTCCGTGCTGGTGGCGTCGCACGGTGGAAACCGTGTCACACTCCGGTTTGAGTTTTGCTCCAGGTGCTCTGCAGTGTAGACAGCTTGCTGAGGACGCCTGGGGACGTGCTGTGTGTCCAGTCTTTTGTGAGTAACCCACGCCGGGACCGAGGAGGGCTGGGCCGTGCGGCCACAGCCTGGGGCGCTGGCAGCTGCAGGAGCGGGAGGGGAGAGCACAGCGGCTCCCCTCAGCCCCCAGACGGGACCAGCCCTGCCGACACCTGGATTTTAGCTCCGTTAGACTAACTGTGGACCTCCCTCCTCCAGAACCACGAGAGAATACGTTTCTGTTGTTTTGAGCCACCAAGTTTGGAGCAATTTGTTACAGCAGCCACAGGAAAGGGCTTAGCCAGGCCCCGAGCACTTTCTGGACCTTCTTCTTCCTCCCTCCCTCCCTCCCTTCCTCCTTCCTTCTTTCCTTCCTTCCGTCTGTCCATCTTTCCTTCCTTTCTCTTTTTCTTCTTTCTTCTTTAGCTGTCAATGTCCTACGTGTTTGTGTGTGCGTGTACATACGTGCGTGTGCGTGTGTGTGTGTTTATGGCTCACGCTGGTTCCCGGGGAGGGTGCCATCCGCCTGCTCTCAGGCGATTCGGGGAGCGGCTCCGTCCCACGCAGCCCTCCGCGGAGTCCCTGGAGCCCTCTGGGCTCAGCCAGTGGATGGAAGGGGACGGAGCGTCCGCGGCGAGGCTCAGGGCCAGGCTTGGGGCGGCCTCGGCTCCCTGACCACGTCTGCCAGCCAAGAACCGCAGAGTGAGCCGAGCACTGGCCGCCGGGGCCAGGAGGAGAAGGACAGGCCGTGCCAGGGGCCGCGGAGGAGCACGAGCCCGGACTGCGACCTGCTCCACCAACACCCCCGTGAGCTCACCTATTTTTGTTATTATCATGAATATTTATATCTAATGCTTTCATTTAGCACTTAATTTACAAAGGTCTTATTTCAGTATCTCATATTAATACAAATAATAAAAGTTAAATACCGGTAAGGGATTTTTGGGGTTCAGAGCAATTTCACCGTCAGGTGTCCTTTGAGCATTCCGTTATTTGGCCCCATTAATTCCAGCGCTTACGAGCAGGGGGCTTTGGAGAGTCACTTTATGTCTCTGAGCTTCCTTTTCTGTCCGCAAATGGGGCTCGGGCCCTGCCCAGCCTCTCCCGGGTGGCGAGCGGGTGCAGGCTGCCGGACGGGACGTGTGGAGGGGCTCCCATCAGCAGGCCTCTTGCTCCGGGAAGGGCAGAGCCGCCCCACGCCCCAGGCCGGGGCCGAGGCCCAGCAGATGGCAGGCACTGGCCTTTGCCCCCGCCTGGCAGGGGTGGCACTGCCCTCTTAGCCCTGGACTCGGAGGCCCAGCCATGGGTCACCTGCCCTGGGAGACCCAGGTGCCCGGCTGGTGCTCTGCGGCCCGTGTTTCAGCCAAGCGGGACCTGCCGAGTCCCGGCTGTGCCGACAGTGCCCACCTGGGCTCTCCACTCTCCCGCCGGACCTCAGGCGTGGGGGCCCAGGCACCAGCAGGCAGCTCTTGCTCACTCCGGCAAGGAGAAGGCGGGATGGTGATTCCCCAAATGTAATTGTATTAAAACATCCACGTCCCTAGGAGGACTTTGCAAAGGCTGTGACTGAAGTCGGGAAGTGGCGCTTCCTACGGGCAGAGAGACGTCCCATCCCCGGGGAGAGAGGAAGGCAGCCCGGTGCGCGGGGCGGGGAGGCCTGTCCCAGTGCCCGACCCTCCGCCTCGGCGACCCCGTCGGGAAGGTGTCCTCGCACGCCTGTTCCCGGGGCCCGTGCGCCTCCCCGGACGTCATGCTGCTCATCGCCCTGCTCATTCACGCATTCCCTCACTCACTCACCCGTTCATTCCCAGGTCACGTCGTGCCTATTACGGAAGGCGCAGGCGCTCGTGCCCAGCAGACACTGGGCAGCAAAGCCAGGTAGGTGGCGGACCTCGGCTCTAAGGCAAATATTCACCTGTCAGAGGCCCACGGAGGGGCCTGGGGTGGGCGAGGGCTTGTGGCAGGCTCAGTCTGGGCCGCTGCATGAGCCGTAGCGGGAGAAGGCAGCCTCTCTGCTCTGCTCTTAGGGAGCCACTGTCTGGAAGGGGAGCTGGGCAGAAGCCAGACGGTAACATCTAGGACTGTGTGATCCCAACTGTCAGGCGGGAAGCCCTGGGGCCCAGGAAGCACAGCCCGCATTGGGGGGTCAAGGTAGGCTGCCTGGAGGAGGTGGCAGCTTAGCTGAGGTGAGTCATTCCAGGGAAGACCCAGGGAAAGGTGTTGAGGCCGCCGCCAGGCCAGCAGGGCCACAGAGGGCCCGAGATGGGCAGCTGGGCCTGCCCACCCTCCCCCAGCGCTCAGGCGTGGGCCGGGGTCCTTCTGAGGGTCCGGCTCCCAGGAGGCGCCCGGAGTCCGAGGCCACGCCAGGCCTCTGCAGCAGGCAGCACCTCCACACCGTGCTGTGCTGCTGTGGGTAATTTCGGGATTACTGTGTAGGTGGCACTAAGATTAGACTCAGAGTCAGAGAGGCCCACAGCGCAGGCTCGGCAAGGAAGACAGGAAACCAGAGACCCTGCGCCGTGGCGTGAACCCCCGGCCTCTGTCCAGAGCTGTCCAGCTTGCAGGGTGCTTGTCTGTCTATGAGCCGTCCGGCCCCAGCTCTGCCAGGGAGGCTCCTGTTACGTGTCTGGTGGATGGGAAGTGGGGTGCCTGGTGAGGAAGTGGCCTGTCCAGCAGCCTGTCCCTGCGGCTGTGCGACCCGACCCGGTGGCCGACGCACTCTGAGCTCCAACTTCAGCCTCACGCTGCAGCGCAAGGTCTGAGAATCTTGGCCCATGGCAGGAGCCAGGGAGGAAACCACGCCGGGGCCCAGGCCCCAGTTCCCGCTGTGCCCAAGGTGGGCTCTGGGTGCCCGGAGGTCAGGGGCAGCCATGTGACCCCTCCCAGGACCCCGAGTCACCACACAGTGGCCTGGGGTCGCTGGTGGCCCAGGCATGAGGGTCCCTCCCCAGCAGCTCGGGAGGTGCTGCCTGCCTCAAACCCCAGAGGTCCCTCCCCACACCTGGAGGAGAAGCCCAGGTCCCGCGACCCGAGCCCTGGACCCTAATCCTTCTCCTCCTTTGCCCCTGTGGGGAGCCGAGAGCTGCCCCGGAGCCTCGGAGACCAGAGAGGCTGGAGAGTCCGTGGGCAGAGCGGGGTCTGGATCCTGCAGTGAACACACGGACGCCGTGTCTGTACAGCAGGGGGACGTGCCCAGGGCTGTCCCCTGGGACAAGGGAGGCCTTGCTAGGGGACCTGCCAGTCCTTTGGGCTGTGGGTCTTAGCTCTTCTCTGAACTGTCCCAGAAGGTCGGTCATTGAGCAGCACCGAAGCCCTGATTGACGTTTCCCACGTGGGACAGAGAGAAGGAGGCTCCCGGGGACACCATTGAAGCTGGGTCGGGGTTTCCCCGGATGGATCAGATGGACGCTCCTCTCCCTGGGACACCACTGGTTCTTCCTGCCTCTCCAGGCAGCCTGACCATGAGTGACAGAGCCCCTGCCCGACTGCAGGGTGAGACCCCTCGCACCCCTCGCGCGGCTGCAGGCAGACTTGGGAGAAGGTTTGCGGATCCTGAGACAGGGTCGCCTCTCACTCCAGGGTCCCCATCCCGATAATCAAAGGCTTCCAGGGAAGTCGGTGGCCACTCCCCGAGGCTGACCATACGGACCTCCCAGGACAGACAGGCTCCGTGTTGGCGAGTTCTCCATGTCTCACCGGGAGGGAGCCCAGACCCTGGCTGGGGCAGTGGAGGAGGAAGGACCGAGCTCTGGGCTGGGGCCTGGGGGAGCATGTGGGCTGCGTGGGGGGATGTAGCCTCAGCCCACGTCACACCCTGGGGGCTGCCCCTGCCCTGGCTGCTGGGACTTAGACTCCAGCCCGGGACACCTCCACGCTCCTCACGCCCTCCTCCTCCCTGCCTAGCCCCGGCCTCCAAGGCCCTGCAGATCCTAGGAGCGTCCGCGGCCCCGTGCAGCCCCCTCTGAGTTCACGGCCAAGCCAGGCCTGTGCAGACAGGGGACCCTGCCAGGCACAGAGAAGTGCCTGGAACGCCCGGCCCCAAGTCGCCAGGTCAGCGGCGTTACCAGGCGTCACCGCGTCAATCCTGTTACTCATCCGCTCACTCGATCTTTCATCCAATCACAAGCATCAGTGAGGCTCACGCTGGGCTGGCGCCAGGCCGTGCAGCCGCCGCGGACGCCCTTGCCCTTCACGCTTTTCACCCACGTTTGCACGAGTGGGGTTTCGTAGGGGGTTCTCACCCCATCGGGAACAGGTGCAGCTCGGCTCACGATCTCGGGGTCACTGGCTCTGCCCCTCCAGCCTCCAGCCCTGCGTGTCCGGGCCAGGTCATCGCACCTGCTTTGCACAGAAAGAGAGATGGCGTCAGCCCTGGTGAACAGGTGCCGTCCGCACACACGCCCGCAGCCCTCCTGGTCCCTCCCGTCCCCTCCCACAGGGCCCTCTCCTAGCCTGTCCCGGCGCCCGTCTCCTCTGTCCTCCCTCCTCCTCCTGGTTTCCGGACTGCTGGGCAGCGCCGTGAGGAGCAGAGGTGTGAACGGGTGGCTCCACCGCCTGGGGGACCTGCAGGAGGTGGCGCACCGGCCTCGCTGGCCCCAGGGCACCAGGCTCTGGACCTTCTAAGGTCTATGTGAGTCTCGGCCCAGGCGAGAGCCTGTGGGCCCTCCGGAGATGGCAGCTCTCGCAAGGCCACCGTCCCGTGTGCAGAGGCTGTGGGGGGGCGAAGCATTTGTATGAAGAAGCCTCACCAGGACCCGGGCAAATCCTGGCGCCCTCCCCCTTTGCTGAGGGGGAGGCACGCGTCGTCCACGCCCCTGTCCTGAGCCCAGGCCGGCGGCGATGCTGGTGAGGCGTAGCTGTGCAGGGCTGGCACCAATTAGCTGCCCCCGCACGGGTGTCCATGGAGGGCACCGTCCTCCCCTGCAGGGCGTCAGTGTGGCCACGGTGGCGATTCCAAGGCTGAACATCAAATCACAGCAATCGCCACAGTGGCAGTTGCCGAGGCATTGCAGCTACACTTACGGGATTGTTTTAGGAAACGGTTCATTGGAAAGATATTTTCTGCTCAGCTGAAAGTTTTACTGCAGGGAACACAGCACATGAATCTGAAATACAGATTCACGGTATTCACATGGACAGCGTGACCTTTCCCTGAAATACGTTTTTCAGGACATCTTGTGGCTCGTCCTCTGTGAAGCTTCAAGAGCAGCTTCCGGGATGACGTTGCTAACGCGGACGTCATCGCCTGGCGCCAGCCCTTGTCATCCGGGCATTTGCTGGCAATGGATCCTGCCCTGCCGTGGGTGGAACGGTGTCCCCTCAAAATGCACATTTACTTGGGGCCTTGGATGTGACCCTAGTTGGAAGTAGGGTCATTGCAGACATTATTTGGAGACAGATCTGGAGATCGTTGCGGATGCGGGGTGGGCCCTAAATCCAAGCACGGCTGCCCTTGTGAGAGGCGGAGACAAAGGCGCGCAGGGCAGAAGCCGCATGAAGAGCAAGACAGAGACGGGAGTGACGCGGCCACAGGCCACAGGCACCTGGTGTCCCCAGCGCTGGCAGGGGCAGGGAGACGCTCCCTGGAGACATTCGGTAAGAACTGGTCTGGCTTTCCGATGACAGGCCATGTGATGGTTTGTCCTACGCAGAGATCGGGGGCCTTTGGGCACTGAGAACGTGGGGGGTAGAGGGGCTCTACGACAGGCCAGGAACCGCCCAACAACAGGTGGGGCCCGCAGGGGCCGGGCGCACGTGGTGGCTCCGCCTTCCTGAGCCGTCTCGTCCCTGCGCTTGTGGGACCCCTCCCTCTTTGCAGGGGCTGAGGGTGGAGGGGAACACGCACGCCTGCATTAGGGGGTGTGGGGTGCTGTGTGCAATGGGGAGTTGCCCACAGGCCGCCCTCTTGATGCACAGGGAGGTGGGAACACAGGCACCCCACACACGCGAGCGCATGGACCTCCGGTGGCCGCGGGTTCCTAGGACAGCCTGGTGCTCACACCAAGAGCGGCCAGCTTGTGCCGGGAGTTCCATGTCCGGCACAGCCGGGACGAGGCCGCCCTGGCAGAGAGGTGGGCACAGTGGAGAGGTGGTGCCCGGCGCGGCCCCAGCCTGGGGAGCCCGGAGAGCCGGCCTGCGGGAGGAGGAGCCGTTGGGAGCACCGAGGCAGCACGGCCCAGTACTGAGCTCCGGCCGGGGCTCCGCGGCCACCCAGGCTCCAATGCTGCCTGTCCCAGGGCAGCCTCTGTCCCCACCTGCAGGGACACACCTCGCTCCAAGCCCGGTTCCCCTTCTGCAAAAGCAGGTTCGGAGGTCGCTGAGCTCCACCTCGCCCGGGAATCCCGTCCCATCCACGGTGTGTTGTGCACACTTCCCGTTACACAGACGGAATTGGGGACGCTGAGGGTGAAACCTCGAGCGGCCAGATGGAATAGAGCGTCAGTGAGCATATCGCAGATGAGCGCCCCGGACTTCAAACCGTGCAGTAGGGTCAGAGTCGCCGAGTCCCACCTGCCATGGGGAACTGGGGTGCTGTCCAGGGCAGAAGCACCCACCAACCCGGCACCCCCGTGGCATCCGCTCTACCTCTGGCAAAAGGCACGAGCAGAACTTTGTAAACGCTCAAGTGTGGGCAGATGGTGCCACTTTCCTTCCTTGTCCCCCTCTTGGCCCGGCCCGGCCCACAGAGGAGCGTTTCCACCCCACAGCCACACCCACGAGGACACAGCAGCCGTTAGCACCGGCGGAGCGCGTGGTCCTATGAGATCCTGTCTCGAGCAGTCCGTACTCACAACCTCTTTTAATCACACAGGAATCCCAGGAACAAACTGCTACAATCCCCCCACTTTACAGGTGAGGAAACTGAGGCCAGGGAGTTTTTAAGCATCTCTCACACTGGCACAGAGGGTGGAGCAGTGTGATTTCCAAACCCAAATACCCAAACTCGTCTGTGGGAGGAGGCCCCGCAGGGAGAGGAACCGATACCCAAACCCCTGGGCCGACGGCTTTCTTTTTATTACCTTTGAAATTGTGAGATTTTTTAACCAGCATGATGCTCCTAAAAAGGCATTTGGTTGTCTATGATAAGAAATCATTTTGGATTAAAAGTGACTGCATCAGATCAGCAGCTGCAAATCAAATTAGACATTTTGCTTTGGGGCCTGAAACGCTGTAAATAAAAAGCATCATTTGAAGACAGCAGAGGCTCTGGGGTCGCCAGAGTCACGGTGTGGGAGAAGCCAGGCTTCCTCGGGGTGCCGTTGGGCGGGTGTCGACCGCCAGGGCCCTGCGGCCCAGCCGCCTGGCGGGGACATGGCACTCTGGCCATCTGAGCTTCCCGCGGTTATGATTGAGCCCCTCATCCACCTAGGTTGCAAGTGACAGGAGGGACGGACGGAGCCACTGCCCAGGGAGTCTGCAGAGAGGCTCGGCGTGGTCTGACGGCCGTGGAGCGTGAGCTGGCCGTAGCGGGAAGATGTCTGTGTTTTAAGAAAAGACGGTTCCAACCCTCCCTCTGCCGCCGCGTCCCCTAAGGGGACTCAGGTAACAGTAACTCCTGGTCCTTCCATGGAGATGTGGGGACGCGGAGCCTTGGCTAAGGGGCCTTCTGGGGCCGGGTGGCGCGTGTCTCTCTCCCGGCACACGTGGCTCACAAGGCCGGGCCGCCAGGCAAGGCGGGAGCCCTGCAGGCTGGGGCTCCCCGTCTCCTCCCGAGGCGTCTGCGCCCCCTCCCCCGCCCCACCCACCCCGACGTCCTGCCCTTGGTTCCCGAGCTGGCCCCCGCCCAGCAGCTGGGGGAAGGTGGTATTTGGACTCACAAGGTCTGTTCTTTGCTTCTTGGCAAAATGGAAAAATAAATACATTTGAGAGCCGCACGGCGGCCTCTGGGAAGTCGCGGCCCCGTTTCTGCAGGACCTCGGTGACCTCGAGACAGGCCCGCGTCGCGTGGGTGCAGGCGAGTGGCAGCTCCTGTCCCTCCTCGGCTCCTCTCGCTGGCCTCGGAGTGGCCGGGGCGTGTGGCTCCACTTGTCACAACCCGCGAAGTTCCGCGTCCTTCACCTCCTGCGCAGCCTAATATTTGTCTTATTTTCTCGGGTCAAGAATTCTGATTACTGGGAGTCTTCAGAAGGACGTGTGAGTGATGCTCCCATTAATATCATGGCGTCGGGAGGGCCCCAGGCACAGGTGGTCTCCTGGGACCGTCTAGAACGGTTACGCATGAGGGCAGTGCTGAACGAGGAACCCCATAAACACACACGCAGACACGCGGCCACGCAGCACGGGGTGACCCGGCTTCATGGAAACAGCAGCACACCCATCCGCACGCTATGACGGACGCGCACATTCCTGAGCCATCTGGAAGCTTCTGCCCCGCTGCATTAGGTTTTGAACAAAGCACATCTGCATGTAGGATTTTAAGATTTATAAAAACGTATGAGCCAGGCAGACCCTCCTCTGTCCTCGGGCGGGAAAGCGGAATTAGAAGTGTGTGCGGGCGCCGTGTGTGAGCATCTGGGGACGTTCCGGCCGAGGGCTCAGACACCACCCGGGCTGGCGCTGGGCAGGGCTGGCCCAGAGGAGGACTGTCACGGCCACACACCTACCTGTGCCCAGCGACGCCTCTGGCGGGACGTGTGGGGACTGCAGTGACAGGCACATGCAGGCCCCGCTGGCCGGTCCCTGCTCGTGTCCCTGGTGACTTCCTGGTACGTCTCACCCTGGGGGACACTGAGGCAGTGCTGCCCAAGCACACGCAGAGGGAAGCCCACAGGTAGGTACCTGAGCTGGGCGGTGTCCCTGTAGCCTGCCCCGCTCCACTGAGCCGCGCCGAGGTCTGTGAAAGGCGGCTCCTGCCCCTCCCGCGGTGCCCGCCGACCCCCAGCACTGCCTCCCGCCTGCGCTCGGCACCCACGGGTGGCACAGCCCCCGCAGGCCTGGGTGAGGGTGAGAAGGGGACGGACAAGCACCTGCTCACCAGGTTCGTCCCCGGCTGCTGGTCCAGCCGGAGGGGCCCTTCAGCTGGCAGGTGCTAAAGGCATCAGTGGCTGCCGGCCCGATGCCCGCGGGGCCTGGACACTCGGGGGGCCGCCACACACACATACAACACACACACGCACACGTACCACACACACAAACACACACCACACACACCACACTAGTTTTCGGGGACTACCCCCTGATGAGTCAGGACCCACGTGGGGTTTGAGACCATCCCCACCATCCCGCACCCACTCCAGACCGCCTGGTCCCACCTGCAGTCTTGTCATTCGTGTAATGCTTGCTGCAGGCAAGAGATGGTTCTGTTCCCCACGCGTCTATCGCACCTTTGTCTGCACCAGGCCCCTGCCGCGTGACATCTGGGCATCGCGAGGCCCACCAGCACATCCCACGTCTGTGTCCAACGGCCGGGCCTGCGGGACGGCACAGGGGTGCCCTTTGGCGTTAGAAGCATCCATGACCCATAACTGGTTTACTCTGCCCATCACAGAGGCAGAGCGAGACCACGTGTCACCCTATCAGGATGCTTGCAACATTTGTCTTCCAAGGAGAAAGCAGCTATTGTTGGGGTGCAGGTGACCTGAGCACAGGAATCCGGAGCCCAGGGGCCCGGCTGGCCACCCCGCTGGTAGGCCGACTGATCCGGGCTGATGCGTGGAAGATTGGGAGAGATTAGGGTTCTTAGCCGGCTTCTGGTCTTTGCCGCAGAGCTCACCCGTGGCTTTTCCACGAGACTTCTCCAAACTGACCAAAGCCCCGCGGGAGGAAGGTCGTCGTCAAGGTCATGCCTCAGAAGAAGCAGCTTAGAGCCTGGAGGGGCTTCGTGCACATTTCCTGGCGAAGGCGGACGCTACAAGTCTCTTTGAAAATGAGCACTTCTTTTCCTGGGAGTTATAAGAGAGCAAATCAAAGATATTAGTGATTAACTTAAATACAGAAGCCTGCAAAAGCCGCTGCAACCTGTGTGTGCAGGCGCGAGGAAACAGGGCAGCGAAATCCAGCGGGCGGAGATGAGCCTGCCGCTGGGGTGGGAGGAGAGCAGTCGTGGCAGCCATCGGCCCAGTCGCTCTGGCTCTGACAAGAGAAATATGCTTTCTTCATGGGATATTGTGTTTTCAGTGAGTCTAGTAATGAAATTTTGAAAACCCAGTGACGTTGATCCAAATTTTGGCTGGGAAGCCTGTTATTAAAATTGATAACGCCGGCCTAATGCATTCTAGGTTACAGG
>RJWJ010049083.1:0-10379 GCA_004363605.1 Indri indri | reverse complement strand
TAGTTACAGCTTCACAATAAAAATGCTGAATCAACCATGTTTTATCTTCTCAAATCTCAAACTGAGCGGTGTCGACCTGTCTCCCCTGAGTGACAATGTTACTCCCGCTGACTTGGGCATTTCAAAGCCCACCCCCCACCCCTCCTGCTTGGGTTTCTGGCCAGCTAGTCCAGCCTGCTTTTGAGCTTGGGCTTCCAGGGCAGTATACGGTGACTTTGCATTAGGGTTACTTTGAGGAAAACTTATCTCCATTATGGTAAAATACTCCACCAGACGGGGCAGGGATATTAATTAGATCAGGACACTTTGCAATGAATGCATGCATTTTTAAGTAACTTTTTTTTTTTTTTTTTTTTTTTTGGAGACAGAGTCTCACTCTGTTGCCCTGGCTAGAGGAGTGCCGTGGCGTCAGCCTAGCTCACAGCAACCTCAAACTCCCGGGCTCAAGCGATCCTTCTGCCTCAGCCTCCCGAGTAGCTGGGACTACAGGCATGTGCCACCATGCCCGGCTAATTTTTTCTATATATTTTTAGTTTTCCCATTAATTTCTTTCTATTTTTAGTAGAGACAGGGGTCTCACTCTTGCTCAGGCTGGTCTCGAACTCCTGAGCTCAAACAATCTGCCCGCCTCGGCCTCCCAGAGTGCTAGGATTACAGGCGTGAGCCACCGCGCCTGGCCTTAAGTAACTTTTTAAAAGGTTGATAAGATCTTTAAAACTACTGTAGTGATTAAGTAATAATGCATATTCCAAATCCCCTCCTACGTAACATGCAATACTGTTATTTTCTCACACCTCCTCCAGGCAGGAGCTGGACTGGCCGTGGGAAGCAGGGAAGGGCGTTGGGCAGAGTCCACCATTCAGTGTTGTCCCCTGGGCAGGCAGAGTAGAGGAGACAACCTCCCCCCAGCGCCGGGATTCTGGGATTCATCATTTGGAGACTCAGGCTTGGTGCACAAGTCAGGTCCCATCGTGACGAAAGCCAAAGCAGTGCCCACTGTCCATGACGGGGCCCGCTGGGATTCCGCTCAACGGTGCCTCAAGAGAGGGGTCGCAGCTGGGACTCTGGAATGTTTTGATCACGGTATTTTAGGGATCACTGATATAGTTACTCCAAAGTTACGCTACCAACACACATCTTGGTGTCTAAACTGGATCAAGTAAGAACGCTTCCAAACGGAAACCGGGAGAGTTCCAAAAAGCTTCCTTAGGCTTAGACAACGTGCAGAAAGTATTCAGCTGAAACCTGCATTTCCCCACTTAAAACATTCTTTACACTTGTATTCATCCTACCCAATCTTTTTTTTTTTTTAAATAAGACACTTCCACTGCACAAGTATTATTCCAGTTACAGTATGTGCTCTTTGTGGCAGATTGAAGCAGTATAGAAATCTACCGCACAGAACGGTGTCTCTACTTCTTGCCTCTTCAATGGTACCTTGAGTGAGCCCCGTCAGTGGCTTCGTATGCATTCCTGCACCTTTTCTGCGCGCGCACGCACACACACACACACACACACACACACACACACACTCCTCATCCCTTATAACGACGTCGTACACAATTGCGTAAATCCAGACGGTCCCACTCCGTTGTGCGAGGAAGGAGCTCCTTAAGCAGGTCTGAATCGGCTCAACAGTCGCCTGCGGCCAGGTGAGCTGTGAACATTCCTGCTGTCTCACAAGATCATGCATCTCGACCAAGTAGCTCCATTATTGTATCGTCACCTATGTGTTCCCCACTTCTCTTGCCCGTCAACAGGGAGGGCATTTTGGGATGGGGTCCTTTTACTGGAACCTTCCTCACAGAGTACCTGGTGTGGGTCTGCCCAGCTTCCACATCCTTCTCTGTGGGCTAACGGGTGCTTGGGGGAACTAGCTGTGTGCTAAGTTTTCCCGCAATGAGCTGTGTTTTATGCTTACGCCACGTGACACTAGCAGTGTGTGTGTGTGTGTGTGTGTGTGTGTGTGTGTGTTTGCTGTTTTTCATGCCGTGAAACATGCCAGTTTATGTACCTAGCCCTCTGTCAGTGGGACACCTTTCTGGACATGAAACGCTGGGTCGTAACTTCTAAACATTTTAAACTGGATAAATCAAATTTCTCTTCCAAGAAGTTACATGCTATGGCAGTTACTATCACTGGATGTCTTTGCCAATCCTTTCTTTTCTAAAATCAATCATTCATTCATTATTTAGAGACGAGGACTCCCTGTTGCCCGGGCTGGAGGGCAGTGGCTATTCGCGGGTGTGATCGTGGCTCACCGCAGCCTCAAACTCCTGGGCTAAAGCGATCCTCTCATCTCACCGTGGGCCTAGCAGCTGGGGTTGGTACGTGGGCAACGGTGTACGCTTAGCCCACTGGCAGCTCAGATCGTGAGACGGGACTGCAGGCAGCTCTGCCAGTGACAAAGTGAGGTTGCACTCTGGTCACATGAAACTGTCCTCTTGGGTGACCAGGAGCCAGATGCCAAGCTGGGTCCTGAGGGCCTGATCTTTTATGTTGGTAACTTCTGGGTTTTTTAAATTACGTTTTTTTTTTTTTACATACCCGGTGTGCAATGGAAAAAGGCAAAGCATTGCCCTCTCAGCTCTGCTGGCAAACAAGGAGTCCCCATCTGGTTTATATCAGTCAAGATGACACATCTCAGTGCCTTCTGGCAACAGGGAAGCTCCCCTCCCGTGTGCAATGACCAGGTAGACGGCAGCCAATGAATCCCGACTCCACACAGCCACGCCACACACCACCTGCCTGCGGCGTGTCCCCAAGAAGGAATACGGGGGCCCACAGGATGTCAACATCCAAGAATGGTTTTGGGTGAGTGGCCAGTTAAACAAAACAAAACAGCCTGTCCTTGCTTCTTCCAAGGTCATGCCTGGTGTGCTGGCTCCAGATAAAGAACTCTGGCAGAAAGGGGCTGAATAAGAATTCCATTACCTCCTTCTATCCACACCCTTAACAAGGGCTCCACTATGCTTTGGGGTTTTCAGAATTCCTTCCCTGATAGCCGGTCACGGTCACTTCCTTGGCAGGGAGAGGCACGCCGCAGGCAAGATGATCAGGAATCTGGGCCCCCACAGTCAGTAGGAAACTGGGAACAGAGCAGTTTGCATTTCGGAGACTGGCCTTGTCAAAAGTGTGGGTTTGGGGGATGTCTTTTACTTGCTGTTGTTTCATTACTATCCCCTAGTTCCTAAGGGGTTCCAGGTAAATGGTTGAAAACAGATTTGTTAAAGGATAAATTTGTCATTAATTTCTATTCGCCAACTCTGCCCATGCTGGCATTGTTTTCCTGTTGCAGGTTAAAGGTATAAGAAAAAAAATTTTTGTCTTTGCTCCAGAGAAAGATTTTGCAATTTGTTATCATGTGCCTTTGTTGTTTATTTTGATCCTTTGGAAGGACGTAGCAATTTTTATGAGTCTTAGAATTATATATTTTTTTCTGAACTTTTTATGCGCTTTTCATCAGTTTCATTGGGTTGGGTTATTTCATTTCTAATCTATTTTCAACCAATTATGTTCTAATTCTTTGGCAAGGTTTTCATAATTTAAAAAGTTCTATCTGTAGCTCTTAAGGGATTTGTCCAAAAGCAAATGGGTTAAATATAAATGCTCTAGTACACAATTGATAACTTTGGTATACTGCGTGATCTTATAATGTACTAGCACTTTTTTAAAAGAAGTTTTGTCCACTTTCCACATGATGTTTATTTTTTAAAAATTACAAATAGTTTGAACAGGTAATGTATACACCTGGTTTAAAATTCTAAAAGGACAGACAGACACAGTAGAAAGTCCTTCTCCTGTCTCCCAAAGGAAACTATTATTCCCATTGTCTTGGGTTTTCTCCAAGTGATGTGTGCACATCTAAGTATTAATATCTACATAAACTTTTTTCCATTTTTATTTTTTAAACCTTAAAATTCATTCTTACCCTGGGCAACATAGCAAGACCCCATCTTTTAAAAAAAAAAATCAGCTGGGCATGGTTATGTGCACCTGTGGTCCCATCTACAGGGGAGGCTGAGGCAGGAGGATCTCTCAAGCCCAGGAGTTTGAGGCTGCTGTGAGCTTTGACCATACCACTGTACTCCAGCCTGGGTGACCCTGTCTCTAAAAATAAATAGAATTTACTTTTGACCAGTAATGCCTACTTTACCTATCTATTTAGCCAATTTTCTACCATTAAAAAAAAAAAAACCCTATAGCAAATTTATAGCAAAGCAATTTTCATAAAGCTTTCTTAAAGAAAAAGCTTCCTATAGAAATAGCACTATTTGGAGGGAATGTATCTAGAAAGAACACTGATTTCATATGAAAACAAAAGTGAACAATATTTTTCTAAACAACTTCTCATTAGGCACTTTAATAATACTTTTGAGTGTCAAAGAACACACTTGTGAGTCTGAATCATTTAGTGTGTAGACTCCCACATAAAAAATTTTCCTAAAGAAAAATAATAATCCCATTACTCTCAGACAGTGAGATCTAGAACATTAACTTATGATTTTATTAACTCAGGTTCAGTAGTTTACCATATACTCCGTACAGACTTGTGGCACCAAGAGGCAAGATATTTTACATTTATATTTTATAGCGTATCCCTTTCTGTCCTTTAAAAAACTTAAATCATGTGTATGCATTATCTATTCAAACTACTTTGAATTAAAAAAATAAAGATAATGGGGAAAACGCACAAGACTTTAAAAAAAAAAGTGTTAGTATCTTACAAGATCAGAGTATACTAAAGGTATCAGTTGTAAACACAACATTCATATTTCACAAATTTGTGTTTGGGCAAAACCCTTAAGAGCTAGAGACAGAACTTTGAGACAAAACTGACTCAGATGATAAAGAACCCAATTACACTCTAAGATTGGTATCCTGAAATCATTACTGAAACAAGAGAATAGTACATCCTCTAGTGAGTCACTGAAGACAAGCTTTCCTGTGTCTTTAACACAACCATATATATTAAAAAGTGTCTTTAAACCGAAACACACGTAAAGCAAGCTTACATACTGGTCAGCTGGCGAATGCTGTGCCCAGAGGCTCGCAGGAACCCAACCAGCCTAACCCTATCTCCCCCAGGAACAACGGTTCAACAGGCACTGATTCAGCATTGGTGGTGACTTCATAGACCGTAACTGATGCGTACTGTGAGAACTGACTGTGGATAGACTGGAAATATGGTCTGATCTACGCAGGACGTGGTAGGAATCCTTCCCATTTTGATCTGGGAAGTCGAAACAGCATGGCTATACTTTCAATTTTCCAAGTTTCTACAGTTTTTTCACCAATTGCTGCCAACTTAAGCCGAGCGATGTCTTCCATCTTTTGTGCCTCTTATTTTCCTTAGGTGTATCACCATGCCTTTCCTCACATATAAAATTCCATCTATATTCTAGATAGACAGAACTGCCCATCCTTCTTGAGAGCTACGTTTCCAAATCTCCACCCATCGGATCACAGATGCCTGTTTTATTGGTAGAGCAGAAGCTCTGATTGGCTGCTGTGAGTGACATAATTACATAAATAAATTTGTGTTGCAGATTTTAAAAACTAAATGCTATTAGACAATATTTCACCCGTTGCAAACATCAAACTTAACTTCTATCATCATCAACTTTTGCTACACAGAAACCCAAGGCGCAACCTCTCCCGTCGACTTTGCTACTCGTCGGTCAACCTGAAGCTTCTAATGTTTCCAGTTCCCTCTGCGGAACATTCCACACCACTTATCAGAAGTTTCTTATTTGCTACTCTGGATGATTCTCATCTAAAATACTCCAGTTTTCCTTTTGTTGTTTGGAAAGGGAAGCTATATTTTATTTTAACAAAACTCAAAAGAACAGTGATTTTCTGTAAAAAGCCGTTTCCTCTAAACAGAAAAAGGCATGGCAAACAAAAAATTCTGCTATGAAGATTATAACATTCAGATCAACCAGGTTCTCTCTGCAGAGTGGTTCAGGGACTCGATCACTCTCTAAGAGCAAAACGGAGGTAACGACAGAACAGAAAGAAGGAATCAGTTTATCAAAACTGCATGAAGGGCAATGATCATAATTATTTAGATGGAAAAAAGTTACATTATTTGTAGAAAATGAGTGCGGAAAAACAGGTTTCAAGATCATTTAGTTCAATCTTCTTCAACCAGATAAGGAAACTGAAGCCCAGAAGTTAGGCAACTTACCTGGGGTGAGAGTTAAGCTAAATGAATGTTTTTGCCTCTGTTTTTATCCATGTAAACACTGCTGTCCATATAAACACTAGAAATTCATTGGGATCAAAGAGTGTGCACTCTATAACCAAGAGATACAGAAACACACCTCTTGGTTTACCGTCCAGTATCTGGGCAAAACATTCTGTGAATGCAGTAATGAAGTCATCCAGAGTGAGGACAGGAAAGACAGCAATATTTTGCTTTTCCACATTCCATAAATGTCTATGTTAAATTTGGTGTCAAACCCACACAACAGAGCAAAGTAAGAAGACACAGCTTACGCGCTTAACAAGCATTTGTTTTTGACGGTGTCGGTCGGAAACGGGCGACGCAGAGCCAGTCCCTGGCTTTTCCGAACCACAAGGAGAAGAGAAAGTTGTGGGGAAATGTGTGACGTTAGGGTTATTTAAGGCTATTCAGAAATTTGGCATGTTCTTCTCCTCTTGGTAACAAAGTTTCTCCTCCTATCTTTGGACCAGTCTTTTCCTGGAAAAACGAAAATATTTTGATAAGAAATGGTTCAGCATTATTGGCATGGGTCACTAAAATTAGTCACAAATTCGTATGCGAATGACGTACCTTTAGCATCCCGTCGCGCTCCCATTTGTAGAGGCCACAGTTACTGGAATAGAAAAGAGGGATGTGTTCGGGGAGAGGTGCAGGCCCACACACACGAGGACATGGGGATCACTGCAGCCAGCGGGACAGCGTCCCCTGTTCTAGGAGAAGCTGCACACCGCGGAGTGTTTCCTGAGCCCAACCCCAGAGGGTCACCACTGTATCCTGGCAAACGACGCCCCCTCGACCAGCCAACACGGCAGCTCTGCGTCTGCGTCTGAAGTCCCCCCGAAAGTGACAACCAAAACCAAGAGACCCTTAAGACACCCATAAAGCCAGCCCTCCCCATCTGCGGCTTCCACACCCCCAAGGTCAACCGCCCGTGGGTCAAATACATTCGGGGGGCAAAAAACCACAATACGATAAAAAATAACAATATAACAAATAGAAAATAATACCAATAAAAAACCCAATACAGTACAACAATGATTTGTGTGGCATTCACACTGTATAAGGTATTATAAGTAATCTAGAGATGATTCAGAGCACCTAAAGGAAGCACGTGGGTTGTCTGCAAACACTACACCATTTTATGTTCATATGAGGGACTTGAGCGTCCATGGGTTTTGGCATCCTGGGGGTGTGCGGGGTGGTCCTGGAGCCAGTTCCCTGTGAATACTGAGGGACAACTGTCCTCACATATTAAAGACATTTTAAATGAACAAATGACTCCTTGCAGTGGAGAAGAAAATACTACAGCCTAGCCCCCAGCAAACACACGTGTTCACCACACCACGCTATTCCTACTTCATTTATTTATTTGAGAAACATGTCTGGGGGCCTCCTATGGGGCAGGCACTATATAAGTGTTGGGGACACAGCAGTGAAGAGGGCAGGGCCCCTTCCTTCCAGGGATTTCGGTTAACAGCTCAAGTCTCAGGGATGCCCGGGAGCTGTAAGAAGGCACGAGATGACCATCCAACGTTCCAAGCAAACAGAACCACACAGGAACTGGAGAAAGAGCTGAAGAACCCTACGTGGGACAAAGAGTCCTAAGTCTTTCTCGTACCTGCAGTGCTTGTTGGGGAGTCTGTCCAGGGAGATGCTTCTGTTCCCGCAGGGACACTTGAAAAACCTTTTCACGCCGTCATGCCAGTGTAAGTCGTGCTGCTCACTGAGGCAGGTCTCCAAAGGCTTGAGGTGGGTGTAGGCGCACTGCACAGACCAACACAAACCCAGCACGGCCGGGGAGGAGCGTTTAAGGACACGCTGGTCACTGCCCTCAGGGCAATGTGCTCTGTGGCTCTCTTGTCACCACCCAGGTTGCCCCTAGGGGACTGGACCACCTTTTTTTCTAGCTGCAGTGACCCTGACATTCCCTTACACTGATACTGCTTTTCTCATGCTCGCCCCAATTTCTGGTCAGGCACGAGTATTCAAGAACCTTCTGTGATGTGAAGACAATAGTTAGAGCAGAAGAAAATGATTAGCTCGGTGCTGGGTCAGACAGAAAGCCAGGTCCTTGGCCACCCTACGGCGTTGGCTTTGCAGCCCGATCAACTGACACGTCACCAGATGGGGCCCCACACCCCGCAGGTTCCTGACGCTCTGCTGAGACCCCGCAGTACCGAGCAGGCCCCTGGGCTCGAGCCCCCGCCTTCACGCACCGTCCTGCACGTCACGACCCGACACTTCACTTCTCTGGTGTTTCTCATCTTTTCTTCCATTTGTTCCTTTTTCACCAGGGGCTCAAAATAGCGTTCCTGCAGCTCAGCCTCGGCCTGGAACAACAAAGTGTGTGGGGGGCCTGGTGCAAACCCCACACGCACTCAGGCAGCTCGGGGAGAATCATTCGACAATTATTCCAATGACTCTGTTCGACAATAACCAAAACAGGGCAGAAGAGACAGGCTCGACACTTGAGGACGCTGGGCAGCACCTCGAAGAGCGGCAAACCAAGAGATTATGTTAAGTAGAAACAAGCCCTAAATGTGCCAGAAAAGGGGGCATTTTAAAATGATTTTGAAAACACTAAACATAAATGAACACCACCAACACTATTAACAGTGTCCTTGCGCCCAATGTGTGTGTGAGGCAGCTATTTCCACGGCTCCAGCACAGACTCCACATACAGAGAGACCCCAAGGCCTCCCCAGCGAGCACCGGCACAACTTCCTGGGCGTGGGGGACGGCAGGGAGTGGGCGCCACACTGGGCTTAGCGCAGCTACACACGGCAAGAGGGCCCAGGGCCTGGGGTGCCACGAGAGGCGAGGAGCTTCCAGCCCTCAGGGTCAGCTCTGGCCTCGCTTCTGAGTTTCAAGTCCAGGGAAGAGATACGACATGCAACTGTCTTGTTAGGTATTTGCTGTTCAGAAGAGAAGAGCAGAGCATCTGGAGTCGTGGTACCAAATGGGGACATTTTGGAAATTTGTGGGAACACTCCTTTTGTTATCCCAATGATTGCCACCTCTGCCGCTGGCAGGGACCAGGGATGCTACACATTCTGCAATGCACAGGACAGTCCCCCACACAACAAAGGGTTTTCTCTTGTCCCACATGGCTTCTGTGTGTTCCATGGGACATCCGTGTAGATGAGAAACCTGATTAGAACCCTAGGACCTAACTACTTTCTACAAAACGCTGTGATATTTGTGCATGGTTTTAACACACACTGAATATCCCAAGAGTACACCGTCATATTGTATATTCAGGGAAAACTGTGCTTTGGTTTCTCAGGATCATTCACTGTTTCATAAAAAAACCATATTATCTATTCCCAGCTCCTTGGGAGGCTGAGAAATAACTATTTGAGGTACCAAGAAAACACACCTATGTGAGCTTTCATTTCTAGCCATCTCATCTACACGTGCAAACCCAACGTCTACTTCATTACTCTGGGGTAGTCGTGCCTGGTCATTTACATAATGAAATACATATTTTTATCATAAATACTTTCTTTCTTTCTTCTTCACATTAGTTAGGATGTTATATTTATATTTTTGAAATTACTAGTATTGGTAATTTATGTTACCCATCAGTTTTATTTCAAGATAATAAGGAAGCAATACAAAATATTCGTTATTAACAAGGGGCCTTGGAAGTGATGGGTTAACTACTGATTTGGAGGATTTGAAACACCAATATAAAAGACTGGAATGGAAAAAAATCCCTTTCCATACTGCAAGGCAGAAAATAGCAACAGTGTTGAACCATTTAAACATAATTTCACAGCCATAACTACGTGCAAACATTTTCATAATATTGAAATCTATTTAAGTCATATTTAGTCAAATGATATGCTTCAGCGCAAAGACAAGGGCAACGCTAAAATGTGTTAGAAATTTTCCTGCTCTTCAAAGCAAATTCCAACTGGCATGTAGCTACTTCTTGGTTTATGCAAAAGGAGATTCGTGGTCCTACAACCACCACCTTGGCTTTGACGGCCATCGACATAGACCTTTCGGGCTCTTACCTCTTTTAGGATGCCTGTGTGCTTGGATTTTGCTTTTAGAATTTTCTGAAATTCCTCAGATTCCAGGTAGGCAAGCTGCTCTCTCCTTTTTTTCCTGGCAGGCTCCAGTTCATCCTCAGCTGGAGTGG
>RJWJ010049082.1:0-10369 GCA_004363605.1 Indri indri | reverse complement strand
CTTCAACAGCCCTCCAAGGCATCAGCCAGCTCCCTGCCACGCAAGTGCGGGCAATTGGCATCTGCGGTACCGGCATTGTCCAGGCTTGTTAGAAATGCAGAATCTCAGGCCCCACCTGGGACCCGTTTGAATCGGAATCTGAATTCTAACACTATCCCCAGGTGATGCCTCTGCACATGAAACTGAGAATCCTGTTGCCCCCTCTTAAATACTTCCAGTGGCAGGGGACTCGCCACTCCATCCCCAAGGAAGCCCATGCCATCCTTGAATGGGTTTAGTTAACAGAAAAGCATTTATCCTTCGTTTACTGAGTGCCTCTGTGAGCCCAAGACCACACTGAGCACGTCCCGTGAATGATGGGCTTAAAAGCCCAGCACAGCCCTACCCAAGAGGGGCTAGTTTTGGCTCCTTTTTTATAGATGAGACAATGGAGACCCCACAAACCTAGATAACTTGCCCCCAGCCACATGGCTGGCCACCAGTCTGTCTCGGAGCCTGTTTTCTCAGCCACTCACTGCGCCAGGACCTGCCTCCCCCTACCTGCCCCTGCCCGAGGCCATTCAGAGCCCAGGATTCTTCTCCAGCCTCACAGAAAGTGTCACTGGCACTCAGTAGAGATGGTGTTCGATACCAGACTTTATGTTTTTGTGGATTTCATTTAGGACTGATTTCATTCTTCCATTTATTTTCATTCCACATTTCATTCGTTGCTTGAACACGCTCTGTTGGTCTCTGCCTGTTCAGGATGTGCTTTCCTCATCAAGGTCTAGAGCGAGCTTAGACGTTGGCAACTAAGCAAATAGGCAGAAATGAGTAAAAGTCATAGGATGTCATTAGACAGCTCAAAGGTTCTGGTTTCCAATTAAAGAAGGTCCGTGGCTAGAAAAATTAGGTAAGGTCCACACATCATGTGAAAGACCCTAATTATATAAGATTCACATACAGGCACCAGCCTTGAGGAAGATACCGAACGTGCTACAAAATGTCATGAGATAGCAAGGTCTGGGACCCCATGGAAGTGCAGTCAGATGGAAAACGAAAGTAAAGAGAAGCAAGCGGGCTCTTAAAGACTTTTACTCCTTAACCGTTATATGCCAATAAGACCTCTAGACAACCAGGTCGTTGCTTTCCGTCTGTCTGTCCACTTGTATGGAATTGCTGACTGCCCCGGAAAGGGGTGAGCATTTAGGTGGAACTTATACGGTTGTTTTGGAAATGAATTATATTCTCTATTCAAAAGAAAAATCTTTTGTCTTGAATAATAATGGAAATCACTGGTAAAAACACTCCACCTTTTGGTATACAATTTTACAATTTTTTTTTTTTTTTTTGAGACAGAGTCTCACTCTCTTGCCTGGGGCGAGTGCCATGGCGTCAGCCTAGCTCACAGCAACCTCAAACTCCTGGGCTCAAGCAATCCTACTGTCTCAGCCTCCCGAGTAGCTGGGACTACAGGCATGCGCCACCATGCCGGCTAATTTTTTCTATATATTTTTAGTTGTCTGATTAATTTCTTTCTATTTTTGGTAGAGACGGGGTCTTGCTCTTGCTCAGGCTGGTCTCGAACTCCTGAGCTCAGGACGATCCGCCCGCCTCGGCCTCCCAGAGTGCTAGGATTACAGGTGTGAGCCACCGCGCCCGGCCCAATTTTATAATGTTTAAATAACTGCCACATTCTTCAACTTCCCAGGAAGTCAGGCATCACTATGCATTTGAGAGGGAGTGGACCATGGAAGCAGAAGAGAGGAAAGGAGTAAATGCACAAAAGGATAAGTTAGAAGCAAAGAAAAATGACTGGCACCTTATGGAAGCCCAACATGGCCAATCTCCATCAAATATGGTTCTGCCCGTTTGTCTCCGTGTTACATGAAATGCCTTTCTTGATTTTCTCAAAATTTAGAAAATATATTCAGGATGGCCAAACTTAAGACACAGACTCCATGACACACACCGTATTCCCTTTGGGGGGTGTGGGTTATGGGGATCCCAAAGAAATAGACAGTCATCTTCTTGAGTAGTTGATGACAAGGAGAGACCTTTGTCAATGTCAATTAATAAACAAATGCCAAACATACTGAGATGCCACAAACAGAAAACAAGCAGTAGCTTCAAACATGAGTCCCCACGTAACATCCTAACAGCAGACCATCCAAATTGCAGCCCATGATTTACGATCTTGATACTCCTGACATGGGCACTTTTGTGTGGCCACAGGCATTGGTTGACTTAAAGATGATTAATGATTCTCCAACGCCATCCCAGGCACCACAGCGACTTGGGAAACCCACACCAGACCGCTTCCAGGGGACCTTTCTGAGCAGCCCAGATTCCACATCCCTCGTCGTTCCTTTCATGCATCAGACAGTCTGTCTCCATGTCAGGCCAGGGTCTCCAGAATGACTGAGGCTTAATCCTTAAAGAAATTCTCTGGGACAGAACCAGCCCGTGTCGCCCTTGTATCCTCCGGGCCTAGGAAAATGCTTAGCTCACATTACCCCATGGAACAACCCAACAACATTATGACTCTCTGACCTTTATTTCTGCCTCACACACAAGGGAACTATGGCACGAAAAGGTTCAGTACCACGTCCAATGTCCCCCTGCCAGGGGGTGGCAGAGTCAGCATCTTTGTCTCCAACCATCTCACTATGATGCCTCATTCTTGTTTTCTTTCTGTGCACCCAGGATCCCGCAGTAACCCCAAGTTCTCCTTCTCTGGGGAAAGGGAAAGAAAGGTCATTCTGCAGCAGGGACTGCCACCTTTGAGATGCCCCTGCAGCAACTCCATTCAGGGGCAACACGATCACACATTCTGACATCTGAAAGACTTTTTTAGTCTCTCATGGCCCTGTGCCAGGACCTGGAGACATAAGGACGAATAGGTGGTGGTTTCCGCACAGGCTGGCCTAGGGGGCATGGGTAGACTCTTTAGAAGGGCAATATGTGTCATTGAAACAAACTTCTACTGAACTCCGCCAAGCTGGCATCACCGAGCTAGGCACGGGGCAGGGTGTGGGAATGTTGCAGGCCCTGCCTGCCTCTGGAAGCTGGGCAGTCCACGGCTCAGCCCAAATGCATGGTCAAGACCAAATGTGTTGGAGGTGTGCAAAGGGGGTGAGATCATGGCAGGTTGAGGTCATTGGCACTTCCAGGAGAAGAAAGCAAAACACAGTCCCAGCAGATGCACCCAGAGTGTCCCTGTCATTTCTAAATATGTTCGGGTTGGCATTTTCCCTGAAGATGGTTATTAAGGAGGCCACATCTGTACAGCATCCCTAGGCTGAGGGGTCTCCCATGGCTGCCTTCAAGCTTCCATAGTTCTGCTTTGGTTAGAAAACCTCAGGAGAATATTATTTCGGTCAAGAATGCACAGGGCAGGACAGTGGTGAGTGGGTGGGGGGTGCTGTGGCTCAGCAGGGGTGAGTAAGATTCCCGCCTCGGCTCTGGCTCTGAACAACATGTCTGAGCTGTTTTAACACTGTGAAGGGTGGCGTCTAGTGGAAACAGCCTGGAGAGCTTTCTCTAGAAGGGCCACATGGGCACACTCACTTCTCAGAGCTCTGACCAGGGCTCTGGGGAATTCTCTCAGCCTTCACTGAACCGATTTTCCAAAGTGCTGTGTAATTAATGCCTCCCAGAAGAAATTCTCTCCTGTCACCAAGAAGGGAAAAATAAAAGCATTCCTGCAACTGTTTTATACCTTGGGCAGAGCAGATTCATGTTTAGCCAGCGCAAATAAAGTGCTATGATGTAAGTAATAGTAGAGCCCAATATTTTACAGGAAAGCTTGTCAAAGGCCCTTCGAGCATGTTCATCACTTCAAAAATGCAAAAATAGAGTTGACGTACAGTTTGCAGGAGATATTATTGCTGTTAATAGAAGGGTTCGTTTTTTTCTTGTGGAATTTCTGCAGGAAAATAGCTAGTTTAGTCTGTGTGACAGCTGGTATGGATACTTAAGTATAATTTGTTTCTACACAAGGCATGGATCTATTCGTTTGCGCACCAAGCATTTATTAAGCACCTATTGAATGCAAGGCATTCAGATAGATGCTAGAGAAAAAGACAGAGTCCCCATCCTTATGGAGCTTGCCTTCCTGTGGGGGAGATGGACATTAATAAAACAATAAGATATAGCTGTTAAATATGATTTGCAATAGATGCTGTACAAAAAGTAGAAACAAGAAGTGACTAATATTGAGGAAAAGGTAGATTTGGGTTCAGGCTCAAGAAAGACCTCCCTGTGAAGATAACATTTATATGGAGTTCAGAAAGGAGCCAGACTTGCAAAGGCAGGGAAAGACCTTTAAGACATGAGAAATAGCTTGTGCAAATGTCCTGGGGCAAGACAGAACACAGCTGAATTGGTGAAGCTGAAAGAGAAGTGGTGGGGCTGGAGTACGGTGAGTGAGGGGGAAGAGCCTGGAGTGGGCAGGGGCCAAGGCAGGTGTTCCAAGCTCTGAAGGTGGCCTGTCTCTCTTCTCCCATCCTCTGCCCAGCTTCACTTAGCACCTCATTGCTACAGAACAGTGCCTGATTCCTTCTTCTTCCCCCACTTAGCACCCCAGGAGCACTGTCTTGAGGCTTAAAAAGAAAAACCAACACACTCTGGCTTCCCTCCGCTTCCTTCCAGCAGCTTCCGCAGGGATGAGGAAGCAGGCTCCGTAAAAGGGCGTGGGTGATGTTCCCCCAGCGAACACATCCTTCCCACCCCAGCCAGCCAGCCCGGGCTGGCTGCACTCATATGCTGCTGCGGTCGTTGATAATAATTGTTGCATTAATTGGTGCTGTCCGGACCAGACAGAATGTAAAAGATCCCACTGTGTCCAATAATTAATGTTTTTCCCTCACTGCAATGCCATTAATAAGGGGCTCCTCCAAGAAACGAGTAATTGGCTGGTTGGGCGTCATTAGGGTATTTATAGATAAGCTTTGGTCTGGAGACACAGAAGAAAGCTGATTATGTTTATTTAGACTCTATTATCTATCGCTAATGTGTTATCCTGCGTTCCTATCGTCCCCATTCCCTGGGTCATAATGATACAGGGCACTCGCACAATGTGGTATCAGTGACCTACAACACAGCTTTCTCTCCGCGGCAGGGGAAGGTGGGGAATTGGGGGGAGGCTGTTCACAGGTTCCGCTCCCTTCCACTCATCCACCCTGAAGCTTCCCTTTCCTCTGAGAAATTTAGAGCGGGGCTCTCGGAAGTACCAGAAAGACAGTTTCTCCTAATTAAACCTCAGAGGAGGGGAAGTTTCTTGGGTTTGTGATTATCTGAAGGGTTTTTGAAAACGTATTATAAATCTGGTTGGGGAAACGTTGCTTTGAAAAAATGCAGGGAGGAAGAGGCGGCTTGGATTGGAGAGGATCCCTCTGCGGTAGCAAGCAATGAAGTCGCAGGATCTAATGAAATCTGCCAGCAATGCACGTCCTCCTGGACAAGCTCTCTGGACCCTGCGAAGTGCACGGAAGTGGCACATGGGGCTGTTTTTTCTCCCAAAAGCCTTTGATCCAATTGTTCTCCGCTACGATTTTCAGAAGAGATTTCTTATGTTTTTAAAAAAGTGCATATATGAACAGCAGTGTGAGTGTACTAAACACCACTGGCTTGTATAGTTAAAAATTATAATATTAAAAAGGTAAATTTTATGTTATGTATATATTTCACCACAATAAAAAAACTAACAGGAGAATCAGTGGGTTAACAGAATTTATAAGCCGAATTTAAAAGCATAAGGAATAGGGTTTTAACTTTGTAACTGTAATATATTCTAAGATTAATTTTAGAAACCAAGTAAATTCTAAATTATCTCTTATGCATGCAAAACTACCCTGCAGTTAGTTTTTAAAAACTCTTGTATTAGCAACAGTAATTCAAGAAAATTATTTTGTCGGTTGAACGAGCTGGCCTCCATGAGGCTGTAGAGTGAAATTATTCGTTTTTACCACTTCCCATTCAACTTGTTCCGTAAATAGTTCTTTATCCACTCCTGGCTATAATCTCGGCAGGGGTTCCATAGCTTTATCGGTCACTCTCATAAAATGAAGAACCCAGGCCCATGTAACAATAATCGTGTAGAAAGTCCAGCTAGATGGTATGTGCGTGTATGCGTGCTCTACACGCATTGCCCCGCTCACAGCTCTCACTGCGTTGTTGGTGGGAAAACCATGAGATTAGGCGTCTGGAGACCTGAGTCCAAGCTCAAGCTCTGCCTTGGGTCACCTGGTGTGTCAGGGGAGTGGAAGACACGTGACCTTATCAGGCCTCAGCTCTCACACCTGTAAGATGAGGATGTTGTATAATGCACATCTCGAAGGTCTGGTCTTGGAAAGAAACGCCATGATATGCATGCAGGTGCCTGGTACGTGCAGAGACGGGGCCCCAGGAACGTCCATCATTTCTCATCCCTGAAACAGGGGGAAAGTGTTGGCCTTGCAGGTGTGAAAGCGCCTGACAGGCACGGTCCTCCACAGCCGCCCCCGCCTTCTCTGCAAAGGACACACTCGGGATCCTTGACCTGACTCTATTTTTGAAATAAGCTCCCAGAAAGTTGCCCTGTGCATGAATGTGTGATGTAACTTTGCAAATTAAGTGTGTAATGCTTTCAGAAAAACGATGCCCTTTCCTCTCCTGCTCCCCACCACTGGGAGCAGGTAATTTGCAGGCACACCTGTTGTAGGTGTTGGGGAATACTCTCAGAGATATTCTTAGATCCTGGCCTGAGGTCTAAAGGTAAAGAGGCTGGCTCCCGGGACTCAGTGATGCCTGCCGCACTGGTCGTGCAACAGGAGCCAGGTGGGAGGTTCTGTGAGCAGGGCTGGGCTGGGGAAAGGGGCTGAAGGTTGGGGATAGATCAGCAAGCAGAGAACCCAAAAAGAAACAGGACCAACTGCTGCCAAAGGCAATTAAAAGAGGGAACACCCCCCACCCAAACACACACACTCACACTCCCCATTATTTACTAGATATCTCTTACCAGATATTACCTAGCCCAGGCAAAGAGCTTACCCCTCTGGGCCTCAGTGTTCTCATTTGCAAAGGAGGAGAACTGGCCTGCTTATCTCATTGGCTGAGGTTGTGCTGGGTGGTAGCACTTTAATTTACAGAATGTCTTCCAGGTACCCAGCTTTGTGCCAGGCGCTGGAGGGAGAGGGATGGAGAATGAAAGAGGAAAGGAGGAGGCGTAATCACCACCCTTGCCTGAAAGAACCCATCTCTCTTCCGCAAATCTTGCCAGGGTTCTTCACTGTTCTTAGAACAAAATCCAAACTCTTTATCAAGATCTACACAAAACTTTAGGATCCAGCCTTGGTGCTTCTATCAGACAATATTTCGTAATGTCCCTTTGATATCCTGAACCAAAATTCAGAGATGATATAACTTATCTACACACAAGATGTTTTGATCAATATAATGCCTTAGCTAGAATATAAAAAGAAAAAAAGAAGTACTGTGTAATAAAGCAGTATGTATTGCAATAGTCCGACATGACTTCATTAGTGAACACAAGAAAGCAGCCAGGCGCTTGCATTTGGGTATAAAATCACAGTGAACGCCGCAGCTATGAACACAGACTGACAACAAGCATGTTGTTTTGGAGATTCAAATACCCAGAGTGATGTTACCATGGGTGACATGATTTTCCCAACATGGTGAACACCGCTTGGGAATGTTCCAAACAAAACACGTGCAATCTTCCCTTAATTTACACAGTAGTTGCATTCCTAGACAATTCAAGGCATAATTGAAACCATGTTAAAATTACTTTCTGTTTATATGAATAAGAGAGTTAAGCCAAGACTGAGATTTTTTTATTAATAGGTCTGTTACCTACATGAATACCCATCAGGACACCCTAAAGTCACAGGACCCAAGCCAGTCCACTGTTGCGTGGGACTGTTGCACACACTGCTTGAAGCCTTGCATCCCTAGCACCTGCTCCCTGAATTGATGGTACCTTCCTCCCCCACTGCCCCCTAAATATCCCAGTGAACTTTAAAGGGCAGTATCACCCCCGTCGGAACCCCTGAGCTAGCTCCCGCCCACCTCTCCAGCACTGGATCTGTCCTATCCTCCCCTTGTTCACTGCATTCCCAGACACACGAGCTTTTCTCCATTTCTCCAACACACCAAAGGGCCTTTGCACATGCTGTTCCTTCCACCAGGAATACTCTTCCCTGTACACGCACATGGTGACCTGCTCGTTCTTCATGTCTCAGCTCACGTAATGTTTCCATGACAGCAGCCTTCCTTGAGCACCCTATCTACAGTAACACACACACACACACACACCCTGCTAGTCTGAAACACATCACCAAGTTCTTGTCCCTCATGGTGCAAGTCATAACTATAGTGATCCACCTCTTGCTTGTCTTCCCCACTAGACTGGGGTTGCAAACTTTTCTGTAAAGGACCAGATAAAAAACGTTTTAGGCTTTGTGGACCATATAATCTCAGTCTTGACAGCTCGCTTGTGCCACTGTAGCCTGAAAGCAGCCATAGACAATGTGTAAACAAATGGGTGTGGCTGTGTTGCAATAAAACTTTATTTACAAAAATAACAGTCAGGCTGGATTCGGCCCGTGGGCAGTAATTCACCAGCCCCTGCACTAGACTATGGGCTCCATGTCTGTCTGGTTTGCTTTCGAATGCCTTGGGTCTAGCACAGTGCAGGGCAGAAGGTGAGCGCTGAATGCATGCTTGGCGAAGAAAGGAGCGTGTTGTCCAGCTGGAATGAGGAATAGAAAACACAAGAAAGAGGTACCTATTCCTAGCACCTAGGAAGCATGCCCATGTTGGTTGCACACTCAGCACTGCAAGAGTCCTGAGGAAGAAAGGGCAGGAGAATTCAGGGAGGGCTCCCTGGAGGAAGTGGCCCTGAACAGGACCTGACGGAAGGATGGGATTTCAAGCATGATAATCATGGCACTTACTTGTTCAATCATCAATTCCTTCACTCATTCAGGGACTTTTTTCAAGTGTCTATCAGGTGTGGACAAAGCAAAGATGAACATGCAGTGTGCTCTCAGGGAAGGAGGAGCCTTTAAGCTTGTTGCCAGGACAATGGGGAGTCCAAGGACTCTGTGGCCCAGACACACTTCTGGGTGCCTGACGCACAAGAGAGATGAGGGTCACATCTGGGCACAGCTCAGTAGCGCCATGATCGCACCTTCGTCCCACCACAGCCATCCACAGTTTCCAACCAGCCCCATGCCGTGCTTGGGAAATTGGCACACGCTTGTTCTCAGCATTGCCCAAAGCCTCGCCCTCCACCTCACCCGGTCCCATGGCCCCAGCCCTCTGCCTTCCTGCCCCTTAACCACAGCCTGCTCGCGGATGCTCCATTCACCGGGGGCATGGTCATCTTCCCAGGAAGGAGGTGCGGTAATGACGAGTCTTCAGACAGATGCCCGGGTGGGTTTTGAGCCTGGCTGCCCCTGGGCCATCAGGGCATCATGACACACCTGCCAGGAACTTTTGGCTAACTGCGGAAGGACATTTCAGTACCAGGATGGGTACCTCAAGACCATAGGTGACAATTCTTTCATCTTTTAAGGAGTTACTTGAAGTTCTTTTTAAAAAAGAGTCGAGGGTATTCCCGATTTTCCTTCTTGTTTCTTTTTTTTTTTTTCTTGCCAAAGCTCAATACTTGCATCTCCTGAGAACCTCATAACAGCCTTTTCTCTTTGCTTTGGCTTCTCAGAAACTCAGAGCCAAGTGCATGGCTCACAGCCTTTCAGTGGCACGTGTGTGTGTCACGAGTTCGCGCCTGAATCTGTTTTGCTGCTTCTTTGCCCTGCGCTGGCTGCTGTGACGGAGGCACCTCTGCCGGCAACTCGAGCCTTTCAGGGATAGTCAGGTGTCCTCTGTGTCAAAAAAGAAAGTTGCAGAATGGTCTCCCTGTCCTCCCACCTCCAGCACTGAATGCATTTCATTAATATTGGGCTTAATTATTTTGAAGTTTAGTTTAATTTAACCAAGCCAATTTATTATTAGCATTTCATAAACAATACATTTTATACCTGCTAACGACGGGTAAAAATAAACTAATTTCTTAACGCAGTATTGATACTGTGTCATGAAAACATTCCATGCAGGAAACTCTGTGCCACAGCCTTATTCCTGTCCTAATCTTGGCTCTGTGCCCTGTGGTGACCCTGACCTGGTGTGCTCTGCAGGGCGGCCCCCAGCATTTCTGCAGGAACACCTGGGGAGCTGGGGGCCACGGGCCAGGAGTGACTAAGGTTCACAAATGAAAAAATTCTCCAAAGGGCTATTCTTCGTGGAGTGACAAAAGAGCCAGGGCTTTGGGATCAGAGGACCCCTCATGTGTTCCTTTGTTTGCCGGCCACTCAGTAAATGGAGC